>JAPYZO010001040.1:0-20128 GCA_030522905.1 Torymus flavipes | reverse complement strand
TATGTACCCGCCGCAAGTACAGTACTCAGTATGTTTTACTCTGCGCTCGTGAACGCTGCGTGTTTTAGCTGACTCGGAGACGTTTATCGAAGGAATAACCCTGTATTACGAGGAAGTCTTCTTCATATTTGTTTGGAAGGTTTGATTCGCCACCGCAAATAGGACCTTTGTGGCACGTGTTATTATTATTATACATAGGTTTAGAGAGCTAACTCGAAATATTGAACGGGGAATGTTTCAGCGTAATGAAAGGCGCGTGGATTACAAGCGTTGACTTTGGGAGATTTTACGCGGGGATTATGAGCTATCGTAGGATCGGTAAAGAATGATGCAACATTTGTGCGTAATTTACGAGTCAAAGAGAAAATTTATGAATTTATATATTCAAGTATCAACATAATTTTTTGTAAAATTGACGTATTTTACATTGAGAAAAATGTGCGTAGACACTACTAATATATATCCTTTAGTTGTCGAAATATTGATTCTATGCTTTTTTAGTAAATAACTATTTTATAGTAGTTTGAACAATAATTATCGTAACTGCAACTATATATGTAATTTTGACTATAAAATACATTGCACACATTATATTATACAAGTTTCTGTTGTAGCAAGCTCAAGCATCGCAGCAAGCTTTTCGGTATTCCGATAAAATAATTAAGAGCCGCGAAATACTTACAGGGAGATATCGGGGGCGTTTGCTCTCTTCTGATCCCCGAGCTTCGCCGAGCGCGCCATAGGAGGATCTTAGTGTAAAGCGATCGAAGCGCCGGCGGTGTAAGGTGTCGCGCGCTCTCGCGATTAATCGGTGCGATGTCCTTTTTCCTCCCCCCCTCATTCCTCTCGCGCGCGTGCAAAGAACCTGCGGGAATCCCGCTAGACGCGAGCGAATTCCCGCCGTCTGTTGGCGGATTTTTTCCACCGCTGCTGCAGCGCGCGCCGTGCAGTCTCTTTCGGAGGCAAGCCACGAGAGGCAGAGGGAACGAACATGCTCCTGTCGCCCCGAGCCGGCAGCACTTTGGCAAGGGCGACACAAAGGCGGAAATTTCTTGAGATTCAAAGAGAGGGAAACTTGCTCTCTCCCTCCCTCTCCCGGCCCCGCTTTTCTTGTCCGAGCCCGAGAGAGCATTGCTTCTCCTCGTGCTCTGCACTTTCTCAAATTTTTCCCGTAATTTTCGCCGGCATTCTTTTTCTCCTCGTACCCTTGAGAGAGTATCGAGAAAGAATTCTCTCGCCTCTTCGCCGGCGCTCCAATTCGCAACGTCTCGCGTCAAGCAGTCATGAAATATGTATCGGGGTTGCTTTGATTTTACTTTGTCTCGCAGCGTGTCGGCTAATGCCGAGCTGCAGAGCCCGTCTCCATGAGACACGTCTTTTTCCAAACATTCATTCTACAAGTTTTCATCGGCGGCCAGAGTGGGAAGGACTCAATTACTACAAGGCCGGAATTGCGATCTCTTACTGGTTTGTGCGTCTGTGTGTGTCTACCGTTACTACTTATGAAGCTATTTATTTCACGGTTATCTCGGCGAACGAGTTACTGACTGACTGTTACTAGTGCAGGCGAGGCTATTTTCAATAAATCTAATCTTTATATTTATGGCGATATATTTTCCGTAAACTCTCACGCCTTCTTCTCCCCGACGTACTCTCTCTCTTCGTCGCCTGTGCTCAACACACGTGTATAAAAGCCTTTCCTCGCTCTACAGCACACACCGACGCGTGTAATCCCGGCTAAGGGACTCTGGGCTGGAAATTTCGATCCTCTGCACACGTGTGCACTGCATGAGCTCTCGCACACATACTTTCTACCTCCCACACATTTCTCCCTTCGGCCTTTGTCATCGAGCGCAACCACCACATTTGATTCTCTCTTCGTCTCCCTCTCGACTTCTCTACCTCTCGCTCTCTCCACTTCGTCTCATTTCGCGTGATGTATTATTCTGAGGCGGGCGTCGCGCGGCTTTAATTGACCCTGCCTTGATTTTCACTCGAGCACTCTCGAGCAAGCGAGAGAGAGAGAGAGAAAAAGAGAGAAGGGTAGCGAGCGAGCGAGTGTGCCAGAGGGGAGAACGGAACGAGAGAAGAAAGAGCTACGATGATGACATGCACGGCCTTACGTGTGTGCACACAGGCGCGCGCGCTAAAAAAGGGGGATTCTTCTCCACTCGTCGCTTCTCTTCTGCCAGCGCGCGCATGCCCGTCTTCTCCCCCCCCCCCCTCTCTCTCTTTCTTTCTCTTTGCATACGCGTATGCGAGTGTGTTTTTGTTTTCTCGAGCAAAGAAAACGCGCGCATTATATAATGACGCGCTCCGATGGAGTTCTCCACCCCCGCACGCCAGATATGTGTCTCGGTGGCGGCGGCAGCGGCGGCCAGCCGCGAGTATATATCCAAGCGGCATTGTCCCCGCGCAGCGCCTGCCCAAGTGCCAATATAGCGCATTGAACGGCGCGCAGCTAACGCTTGACGAGCCGATACGCCGGATAAATGCCGGCCGATTATAATGACAGGGGATGAAGGGACGAGCGTTATGCGGAAGCGCGAGGATTCGCGTCAGAGCTGGATAGGGGCTCCACGTGCATTGCCGCGAGTCAGGTAGGAGGGAGAAACTCGCGACTTTGCCGACACGCTGGGCTTTAATGAAAAAGGAAACGGAGGCGGTAGGTTTATTGGCTTGGGGCACGCTCGGCGCTGGCTTCTTTCACACGGCGAAATTTATAAAACTGCAAACAACGCAGCAGCGCACTCTTATATTCGCATGGCAATTTCGAGGTTGAGAAACGTTTCGAATTACAACCGCGTTGCTTTATTTTTCTCGACAGCGGCCGCGTTTATTGCCGAGCAATGCAGTTTCGACCCGTATAAAGATCGCGATCGCACGGCCAGTTGAAACTTTGACGAAAATTCCTACGCTCCAACATCTAGCCGACCTTATATATAAACGTGGAAAGTCCACACGCTAAGTTATTGGCCGCCGTTATTTCCGTCCTTCTGTTTATGCAAAAACGAGGGGAAAAAATTGAGTGCATGTGCGCGTGCGTATAATGAGAAGAAAAATTTTCCGTATATAATAAACGTGTGCATGTGTGTAGATGAAATTTTTCCACACGACGCAAACGCACAATATCGAGTTAAAAGAAGCCGCTGCTTCATTTATTTATTTATTTATTTCCATTCCGCACACTGCGCTACTTTACACTTGAACCAAATTCATTGCCTCGTCAATAAAATTAGTCGCCAACTCGGTAGTATCGCTGTCATCATCCAAGTAATGCAAATTGAGTTTCCCAAGATGTTGCATTAGAGAATAATACACGCGCTGTTAAAGCTCATTAAATCTGGTGGAATAAAAACAGGAGAGAAGAGCTGCTAGGAGGCTATAAATTATCGACGGCGTAGGCTGCAGCAGAATGCGCGCGCAGACGTGCACGCGGAAACGTTATAGGTGCAGAGGCTGCGGCCGGAGGAGGAGGAGGCTTCCCGACGAGCGGAATATATAAGGCGAGAAAAGAGAGCGAGGAGCGCCAGCGCGTTATGCCGTGCATTGATACGTTATCAGGCGCGCGCCGATCGCTGAAGTTGAGAACCCTCCGCGCTCGCATACAGGGGGATGGACGAGGCACGCGAGTTGGCGTGCCACGGACTCACCACCACTCCCCTCTTTACTTTTCCATCCTAGCTCTCGCGCGCACACGCATACACAGGCCGTACACGCCGCGCCTCTCTGCATCGCGCGACCCCTTCCCTCCTTTTATTAAAGTGCGCCGACGGCCACGGCAAGTTAAAAAAAGATGCGGGAAAGGCCAGTCACGGGGAAAAAATGGCGGTATAACACACACAGGCGCGTATTTTAGATACAAATAGTGACTAACGAGATGCTTCTTTTTTTAAGCCTATACCTTTCGTCCTTCTTTTTTCACTTAATGAGCCGCGAGATGGCTTTTTATTCAACCACCGGTTTAGAGGACTAGGGATAATTTTTTCTTTTCTGCGCACGCTCCAAGCGCTCTTTTTCTTTTATCTTGGCTCACTGAATTTACCTTTTTCTCAAAGTTTCGCTCGCTTTGTGCATTGTCAGCTTAAATCCCAACAACAGTGTATATCGAATTAGACGTGAGCAAATGTAATTCATCACTCGAAAGGCAATTAGCGTGATTGTGGATAAACAGCAAGCGTGAATATTTTATTGCGTCTACGTCTACTTATGCACCTTAAATACGTTTCTCCGTAACATTTTTCCGCGTCGCTATATGTATAACCCAGATCATAATAACTACTCAGCTCTAGGCCAAGCTCGCGAGCTCATACATATTTACGCGCAAAGTCACATGCACACACACACACACACAACTCTTGATAAATCGCGAAATTGGAAATCGCGGCGTGGTGCTTTAAGGAGGTACGTAAGGGATCTCAATAAAATTTTAATATTATTCTTAGAATTGCACGCAGCACGCACGATTTTTCTTCCTTTTTACATATTTTGAAAGGATTTTTTTCAAAAGTTTGCAGGTCATACACGAGCTCTTACGGAACTCGGTGAAAAACAGCTGATTGACATAGAGTACGATTTTGTAAAAAAAAAAGGCAGAAAGAGCAATAAAACAAAGGTATTTGCTAAAAGCTTAAGAAGCGGTACGCGAAAGTTCAACTCACGTTTGAATACTTCCGCATGAATATCCGAGTATTTAAGGAAAAAACCCAGCCCGCGCCGAGACTGTTATGAATCTCCTTAAGATCAATCGATGAGACTTGGAAAAGGTTGCAACGAAGAAAATGCTCGCCGCGTCAAAGAACGTACTTATTAGAATGAAAAGCTACGGGGAGGCGCAGGGCGCGGAAGAGACAGGCGCGAGAACAGGAAAGGGACAAGTAAAAAAAACAAACAGTATAGCCAAGAAAAAGGAGCAGAGCATTCAAAGAAAGTAACGGCAGCGTGATAAAGTAATTTCGGGCTCTCTTCTTTCCGGTCTCGGTCCCGTACGCTCATCGTCTTCCTTTTCCGCGAATCGGCTTTTCCTCTACTCGAGCTGCTCGCGCTACTTGCGCACTTGGTCACGATTTCGAGGTCTCTCTCTCTCTCTCTCTCTCTCTCTCTCTCTCTCTCTTTGTGTTTGCGTTCTAGCTGGCGGGAATCGAGCGAGCTGATGGACTCTGCCAGATAGAGCCACGTATTGTGTTGCAGAGGGAAACGGAGACGCGAGAAATGTACCGGGAGTTTTGCTCTATTTTACGTTCGATCCGTAAGCGCGTCATATGCAAAACAATGTAATACAAAAGTATAGCGAGGCTGAGCGAGCGAACGAGGGATACAAAAGGGCCAAGTTTATATAGAGGCCGGAAAGTTGAAGCGACGGGCGAGAGAAAGAGGGGGGGGGGGGCTGTAAATGGCGTATTAAAGGTATTCGCCTTTGATTTATACAGCTCCCCGGACGGTCTTTCTTCCTTGCGGCTTTTCTATATGAAGAGGACATCAGAGCCGATATACTAACATTTCTGAACAGACAGATATGTTCCGCGAGAATACACAAGCGTTCGTGCGGACATAAAATGTAATGCTATTTATGCTGCTTTACTTATTGTTTTTAAACGCAGAACTGCGCAACGGTTAACCAACGATTTTCCATTAAAAAGTAGCAACCGCATTCCACTCTTACATTAAAATACGTAATTCCTTTATTTGTAAACATTAGGAGGATTAAATTAATATTATAAACTGACGCATGCATACCGACGCACACACACTCAAAAATTCATCTTGTAAATTTTATTGAAAATTATAAAATTATTTTTAGAATGTAAACCGTGTAAATTTATTTTCTACCTATAATTATATACATCCTCGGAAAACCTTAAAATAGACTCTTTTTAGTTGAAAATAGTTTTTATATTGTAAATTTTCAGAATTTCAAGTGTTATCATTTTTTATCACAAGTGATAACAATTGAATGTATTGAATGTTATATGTCAACTGTAAGTATACACTTATTAATGGTGGTACGGCAACAAATATTCATATAATAATACTTTTGAACTTTCATAATAATAATCAAATTATTTGTTTGTATTTACTTTTCGAGAGAACGAAGATCAGCGATAATGTAATAATTTTAAAAGAGAAAAGTAATATCTATACTAAATAAACTGAATAAGATTATGAGAACGAATAATAAATTAAAAGACCGATTGAAGCATTTTATGTTTTTGAAGTTGACAATATAGGTGAATTATGTCATTAAAAACAAGCAACACGGGTGTAATAAAGGCTCAGAGAGCAATGAAAGTTTTACAAAAGGTTCAATTACGAGATTTTCTTCATGAATATATTTATTAGAATGATGTTTTTAGGTTGATAGTTTGCTTGTGTTCCAGTTACCCAGGCTGACCCGTTTTCCCACTATTTAACCTAGCGCATATACTAGATCTAGATTATTATTTTAGCAGTCTGCAGAAAAGAAAGTATAATTTAAAATTTTATTGGACTATTAAAATCGTGCGCCGAGATAAATCTCCTGGGCGCGCGGCGCGAAAAACGGCTGTCTACGAGAGGCATTTAGCCAAAAGAAAAATATCACAATGCTTTCTAAATACGTATATATACACGTAGTGAATATAATTGCGTTTCAATCGATAAAAATACCGTTGCACAAGTCACTGCAATGTTTTTCCATTTCGCTGTTTGTTTTGACCGCGCGTTCTCCGAGATTATCTCTCAAGCGCGCGAGAGCGAGGGAAGGTCATAATCATAAAAAATCCATAACCGCGCCACAGAAGTTTCCTTATAAACCGTCGCCGGGAGGAAATCGTAGCCCAGAACCCGCAGACTCGTTAACATTTTTTTGCAAGATATTCCGAAGATACACGAACGCGTGTGAGAGAGATGACTCGGAGCCGGTGATCCTTGACTGTCGCGCAAGTGACACTACTACTTCGCGAGCATCTCGGGAGCTTTTAATTAAAATCTACGCGCCTCGTTTCGTCGCCGTCGCCGCCTCCACTCGATGCGTAGCCACCTCCGCTTTCCTCCGTTCAAAGAATCGTTCGGTCGCGCGCTCGCGGCCGCGAGAGAGAGAAAGAGATCAAATGCAACGGGAGAGGAGTCGTTGACTCCGGGTCGGAGCATCGACTGCATAAAACATTAATTGAAAAGTTCGCTCTCTTCTCCTTTTCTTTCGTTGCCCCGGGAAGCGGGAGAATAAGAAATTGAATTTTGCCGAGACCTGGCCAGCGCCCATGCCTTCGTTTATCGATTCGACTCCTTTACTTGATTACACTTTCGAGAGCTTGCTTCCCGAAAGAATCGCAATACAAAATGCTTTGATCAGCCGGCTTAATAAACGACGATGTCGCTCGCTTTCTGTCTATGTTTCCCTTCATTCTTTGCAGTGCCACTCGTAGCTTTTTCTGTTTCCTATTGTAATTCAGCGATCGGTCATAAGTCGGGGAATCCGCGCTTCTGGCAGTATAAATAACGCTAATTATCTAACAAGGGATAACCACGAATAATTCTTTCTTCGAATCCTCTTTAGTAGCTGCGGCGCGCGAAGTTTAATCAAGTAGATTTTAAAATTAAAACTGACGCATTTTGATATTGTGTTCGGCGAAATTGAATTATCGATCTCTTCGGGATGAAAAAAATTTCTTTGTCCAGGGTATAATATTTCAGCATTCTAGATAATGAATCAAGTATCGCGTTTCGAGATGCTCGCAGAGAACTATAAGGGAGAGTTCTTCCAGTGGAAAATTTAAAAATTTAGCAAAATCCCGCACATTTAACTTTTATAATTAGCAAAGAATAATAAAGTATTCTTATCACTCCACAGTAAGAATAATTTTTAAAGTAACGCAGAATGTAAAATAAATCGACCTGAGGCAGGAGAAAATGTAGAGTTAGAAATTTCTATAATTCCACACACTTGCGAAACACAGTTCGGTCCTCGCGCCGGCCAGCGAACGTATTGAAATGAGCGACCTCTTATACGTGCCCGCTAAAGTAGCAGAAAGCATGGATCTAAAAGCGAGTTGCGCGACGGGGGCAGGAGAAAAAAAAAGAGAAACGGGGTGAAGCCGTAGTATAGCAGCGGCAGCGTTGGTAGTACAAGTTTCGGCGGTGCCTCCCCGGGGAAATTCGGCGGCGCGTTATCGGCACAATGGGTTCCGCGGACAAATCGCGCGGGGAAATGAGTCGAGGCGTGAGTTGAGGAGGAGCAGCCACGGCCCGTCCGAGCAAATGCCTCGAAAGGTCGATTAAACATTCAAAGCGATTATGCGCAGAGAGAGAGAGAGAGAGAGGGGGTGGGGAGAAAGAGCGCGCGCGAGCCCGGCAAATTGGTTGGCGGAGCTAGTACAACGCTTGGCCACGATAAATCACGAGTGCGGGAGAGGGAACTATATACATGTGCATCAGCAATTGACCGCCTTGAATGTAACCTAAATTGTATGCGATATATATGCGAGAGAGCGCCGAGTCACGCTTATTTTCCTGACGATTCTACTCCCGAGTCATTTGATGGCCGGATTAGGCTTACGGGAAAAGTTATTTTCCAATTTGCATCGAAATTTGTTTGATCGAGTTAGCATGTGCTCCTACTGTACAGTGCCGCCGCAGATGTAAACTTTAAACGTACGGATCTGAGCTAATTGAGCGTATAACTTTAACTGTATCTTCTGGTAAAACGCTTATAACTGGCGTTTTCGTTTATTCGATAAATTTGCAATACTTAAAGGACCGTTTCTAAGCAGAACCTTTTTCCATGGAACTGTTGGATTGTTTCGCGACGCTTTCAAGTTTTTTTGCTAGATTCTCTAATGAAATTATGCAGCATCACGTTTCCTGATTTTAAGAGTCTGCCGTAACTTCCGATTTGCAAGTGACTGCGTTTCTCGAATGGCGTGTGAAAGAGGAAAATGAGGTGGGGGAGCTGGGAGATACAGAGAGAGTGCGAAATTGCAGAGAAGGAAGGACGATAGTCGTAGACGCAAACGATAAGGCCGCATGAGATCATGACTTGTTAGCATTATAGTTAGTGACTTTAGTGCAAACAGTGCTCTTATCAACATTGCAAACAGTGCTCTTATCAATTTTTTTTTATCGCAGGCAAGGTTTTAAAAAACTATTCTCTTTTCTAACGAACGCCAAGACTTCGCCCAGTCGATTCGATCTTAGTTTTCATCGCTTGAAAATCCCCGCAAGACTAGTAAAAACTTCTCCGTTCCCGCTTTACGTAAAACAATCTGCAGCGCGGCATTTGAAGGAATACTCTTTTGCCGGATATGTAAGTGTTATGAATTTAGGTTATTCAGTGACAAGTTATGAACTTTGTTGATAGTTAGCCGACTTGGTTTTTTCAAAAATTTTCTTTTCATTGAGAATTTGAAAAAAATGCTATTGGTTTAATGACAGTTTTGATTACAGTAATCCTGCGAATTTATATGTGCGATAATAATTTTAGAAGTTATAATTGCTTTGCTATTAACGTCAAGTCATAATTTACTCAGTCAGATTTAAATAGAGGCTACATAATTTTTGACAGCTACGGTCTATACATATCTCGTTATTAGAGCCCGCGACAAATCTCCCGAGAAAAATCGATGCGAACTAAATGTCCATACCGCCAATATCTTCTACGATCTTTATGACGCTTTATCTAAAATATATATATACTCCGATTCGGTAGTCACGCGTGCCGTATTTCCTGCAAGCGTAAAAAAAAGAGAAACGACGGTACCGAAGAGAGGATAAAGATAAACTTCGGAGAAGACGCGAAGCAGAGCCGCACAGTCGGGCGAATCGGTGATTTTTTCCCCGGCCATCGTAAAGTTCGCTCTCTCTTCCTTACGTAAGGTGGCTACAGCACGTCGGCTCGCGCACCGAAAATACACCTTGAGTGACAGCCGACGCGAGAGAGATGGAGGGAGCTAGAAAACCCAAGTGTCGCTTGCTGCAAAGTCCGTCGAAGACGGCAGTCGCGCCCGAGCGTGCAATACCGGACACGCGATGCTAATTAAGGTGGGCGCTGATTTCAAGGAGAGAAACCCTTCGGAAGAAACAGACACAATTTCCTTCATTCGCTATACTGTTGAGTAGATATTCATACATTTTTCGCGTCATTTACATCTCTGTCTGTGTATATGTGCGCTCGCTGGCGTGATTGATTAGTCGAGTGGACGTGGAGCCACTCAACAACGCCGCTAATGAATTTCTTCACGTGCACCTTTAATAAGCAGACGAATGCAGCGTCTCCCAGTCTCGTTTATCTCCCCCCCTCCTCTCACTCTCTCGAGTGTGTGCACGCGATCCACTGCGACACGAAATACACGCACATGTCGTAGAATTATCATTTTACTTTACAAAATTACACTCCTTCTGAGTGTATGTGCCGTGAAATAACGATAATTGCCCGGTGTAAGCGACCCGTAGTTGGATTTCATTTGCCTTCTATTTTTTTTTGTTATTGTCTTGCGGGCGAGCAGACTTAATTATTGCCTGCGTTCGCTCAATTTCTCTGAGTGGGAATTCTGAAAGATAAATGGTTTTGCTGGTATGACCTGCTGGAGTGAATTATTGTTTGACCGTAAGGGGAAATCTCTCGTCTAATCTAGAATAGTATTTCAACAAATTTTTATTTTCAAATATTGATGGATACAGTTTAAGTAATTCATCAACTAATTAAAAAAATAATAAAAAAATAATCCATCAGAATGGAAAAGTTTTGATTAAGGGAGAACGAACCTCAATTAAATCTCGGCAACGTTGTAGTAAGACTATCAGGCATCGAATATTTTTTCTAATAAATGTATGACTAGAAACAAATAGCGATGATATAATGTGCGTTGTCTGCCAAAAACTATTTCAGTCAAAGTTAACAACTGTTTTACTTTCCCATTTCACACCGAGTTTCGTCGCAAAAATGCTCTCTCTCTCTCTCTCTCTCTCTTTCGCTCTCTCACCCTTTTATAATCTAACCGAGATCGGTGAACTATACACTTGGCACAAGGCGGAAGCGGGAGAAAAAAAAAGCCGCAGGAAAAAGGGAAGCAGGACCCATTGAGTCGGGGAAAACGTCGGCCGCGAAGAGTAAGAAGAACGGGAGAAAAAACGCGGAGGGAAGAGAAGCGAAAGACGATAAAAGAGCGTAGAAAAGAGCGGGAGAGGGGAGAATCGCTTCATGCACCGGCAAGCACGAGCGAGCGAACCGTTCGCGTAATAATATGATCATGATTTTTCTCCTCTCTCTCTCTCTCCCTCGTTCACTCACAAACTCTCTCTCCATGTCCTCGCGTCCCTCACTACAACCTCTCCTCTTCTACCTCTCCACCTCCGTCCTCTCTCTTTACCATGCCGTACATTGTAGAACACGCATATGAGCGAAGGCAAAGAGGGTGTTGCATTAAGCCGACGCGCTCCCGTTCTCTCGAGAGTCCGTCACGCTCCCGCTACCACTTGCTCTCTCGTCGTCTCCTGTTTTTCTTAAACCCCACCCCGCCACTGTCTTTCTTTTTCTCTTTTCGGTAAATGCAAAAGTGAAGTGGAAAATATAATGACGATAGTCGTGTCGGCGGTTGGCTTTCAAAAGGGCTAAATTATTTAAAACTCATAGAGGCAGCGTGTGGAAGGGAAACAGTGATTTTTTCTTTCGTGGAGTAGCGAGAGAAAAAAGTTATAGTTTAAAAATATATTTCGTCTATACGCGTAGAAAGGCGCAGCGCGTTACGATGACAGTTTGACGAGCGCAAGCGATAAACGAAAGAGAGAGAGAGAGAGAGAGAGAGAGAGAGAGAGAGAGAGAGAGAGATATGCACACTTGTGTGAATAGAAGTGCAAAGCCGCGAGAAGCCACAGACGTAGGTCTAGCTGATACTTTGTGTATAAATATAATGCCAGAGTGCGGTTGCGCTCCCTCGTAGTTTATATAATGACGCGCCTTTTTATCTCAATTAATGCCAAGAAAAATACAATCAATCGTCGTAACGAGTTGCGCATAGGGAATTGCTGCGCCTCATCATTAATCCGCTTAATTGTATAGCTGTAAATGATAAGCCAGCCTCATCTCGGATAATTAGAATATAATTTTTCTCTCGCGGTTTCTAAAGCGCAAAGTGCCGCTGTTTGCACGAGAACGTCCAATTTTAAAAAGGAGAACGCCACGAGCCAGAAGAAACGACGACAACCGCGCCCGTAGTGCGATTACGTGACAAAACGCCATATTTTTTTGTAAAAATAACACAAAGTACAATAGCGTCGAGAGAGCGAGAAGCGCCGTGATGGAAGTCGAGGCACGACAGCGAGACAGGTTAAGAGGCTCGCTTGCTTCGGCTCGAGCTCGCGCAGCAGTGAGAACGTGAAAAATGAATAGTCGCGCCAGCGCGAGGAACGAAGCGTGGGAGAGAGAGGATCGCGTTTCGCGCAGGAAAACACACGAACAGGAGCGCCAAGCGGAAAGGGCCTTTTCGCACGCCTGGTCTTTGCGCCCTGAGAATGGAGACGCAATGGCCGACGTGACCTTGAAGAAAATCCTTTCGCGCCTCTCCTCGACGACGCGAGCGAGATAAACGTGTGCAGTAGTAGCGCGCGAGTTTTGTCAGCCGCTTGCACGCCAGCCGAGTTTCGAGACTCGCTTTACGAATATAGTACCAAGAATTAAATTTTCGAATATACTTTTCTACGCTGATGATATTAAACTGTTTCACTCGATTAATTCTAGCGATGATGTAAGGGATTTGTAAAGTGATTTAGATGCCTAAACGGATTGGTGTACGAAGAATGAGCTCTTTTTGAATATTGAAAAATGTTAAGTAATATCATTTTACAATAAGGGAAGTAAACACGTACTGCATGATTATTTTATCCATAATAGGTTGTTGTGTCGAGTCGATATAGTAAAAGATTTGGGAATTTTATTTGATTCACAGGTTACTTATGCCCCACATATCGATATTACTGTATCTAAAAAGATCAACGCCCGTTTGATAATTAAATAAATATAGATGAGCGCAAACACGGTATTGCTGACATTTGTTTTTCATATATTTACCGCCTCTGTCTACAGCTTTCAAATATTGTTACAAGTTCAATTATTTATAAGTAAAATTTTGAAGGTGGTTGTATATTATTACAATTGGCTAGTCCTTTTCTTTCCTTGAGAAAAAAAAAAACAAATAATGATAAGAGTTTTTTCTACCTCATGCCAACGAATACACGGAGCACTTTGAAAAATTAAAAATATACTGTATACGTTCAACATGCTTATGAGTTCTTCTAAGATAATTAAAATTCTATTAAAATTATTCCATTTTTCTTCTATTGTCTTAGAAATATAAAGAACATCTTATTTCTGAAACTTTAAAAAAGAAGCAATTAAAAAAGTTTTGATAAACTTTATCGCCTTGCCTATTTTATAGTAAATGCTAATTTCAGCACTTACTTTTTCTAACAAAAATAACAACTAAATAGCTTTGTAAGGAGGGAAAAATATTCATGGCAAGTGGTAAAAAGCTAATTTTTACCTATCGCGAATCAGCCGTAAAACTTGCGCCCTAAAAACAGGTCCCGAATCACACACACACACACACACACACACACACACACACACACATACACACACACACAAACACACACACTCTTTAAGGCCTTGACAGCCCCTCCACCTGTCAATAGTATGCCCCCGTCGCACAAAAAAAAACTCCTTCACAGTAGCGGTACATCGATCCGTCGGCATTTCTTACACTAATGTCCTGGGGTTTCACAACGACATGGCGGCGTGCCGATTATTATGGACTCGCGCAGGCTCGCGTGGATCGAGGCTAGCTGCTGCTGCTTGTACAATAGCCAGCGTTGCGGGTACACAGCACACGGGTGGCAACGTGAAAAGAGCCGATAAGCGTGCGCATGTGAGTCTCTCTCTCTCTCTCTCTCTCTCATTTCAAAGCGTCGTTCACACGAAAACGAAGCACGCGGGGAAGAGAAAGCGAGAGGGAAAGAGCTTTGCTCATCGTTCTATTTTTCGGGATGCGGTAAGAGAGGCGGTGGTGACATTCAAAGTAGGTGACTGCCCGTCACACGCGCGGCTATGATTTATATTGTGAACTGTCGAGGATCGAGGACGAGCCGGAGGGAGGGAGAGAGACTACTCTTGTCATTGTGAGACTACGGGGTGGGGGAGGAAGCTTATTGTCTACACGGCTCCACCTTCTCATTGTCATTATTTATTTTTCTGAAAATAGGCAAGTAGTCGATTTGTAATATTTTTAAAGATGTTACACACGTTGAGCTGCTCTTTTTACATATTGCATCGAAGTAGTATGTTTCTTTTCTGAAATACACGCTGTTATTGATAGATACCAACGATGCTTATATTTTTCGAACGTGTAAAAAACTTTGACACGCGTGTCAACTTTCCCAAAAAAGCTTTCTAATCGATTAAGCCTGGCGATTTATTTTGAGATCAAATTTCTTTCAAGAATGTGTTTGACCGACAAAGTTACAGATTGGAAGAAGAAACTACGCTACGCAAAGATATATATTTTTTAATCTACCAAGCGAAGTAAAAGTAGTCGTTTAAAAGAAAGAAAAAAAATCTATAACAGTTTTAAAACAAGCTTTGTGACAATTAGCAAAGCGAACGCACAGGTTTAAAAGTCTTCCTAGATTTGACGAAGACGAAAGCTCGCGCGAACTCTTGGACGTGCAATCAAAGAAAAGCATTAACTACTCGCGCCTCGAGTTTCAGAAGCGAATCCCAGCAGCGGCTCGCGAGAGCTCGTGCAGGTGCACTCCCCTCCCCTCCCCCGCCCCCTTCGTGGCTAAGAGACACTAGTTAGATGCGCAAGGACGTTAGAACCGGATTGAAATTAAACAGAAAATTGTGCCGAAACCCACATGTTTGTAACAAGGTACGTGCGCCGGCAGCACGAAGTAAGCACGTGGAGAGGTGCTTGCGCGACGACACCCGCGCACGCGCGCAAGCACGCGGACAAGCCTCGTTAGCGCTGCCACGGGCGTATTCTCCGTTAAAAAAAAGGAAGAAATAGTCCACTGAGTCAAATTAACACTCGGGACACGCTGGCCTCTCTTCCGAGCTTGCATATCTTTTTCTCTTTCTCTCGGGCGTGTTTGTTCTCGTATGTTGAATTCAAATTTTTCAAATTCAGCGCTATATTCTGAGATGAATACCGGTTTTTTATTTTTATAGTACAAATTTACCAGAGAAATGCATACATATGCTTTAATTGATTTAATCTCTCGCGTATGCATACTAACAATTTACTTTTATGCTTTTCAAAATAACGTTTTGTGAATCGTAAAAACATTAAAGCAATTTCAATAAAACTAGAAAAAGGAATTTGTAGGTCGATTTCCTCTATGCTCACCAAGTCTCAATTGTCAAAATATTTGCTTAGATTTACCTGTACGTCAAAGTGTCCGGACGTGTCTTGAGGTTGAGGCGGACCTTGTTGCTGTTGTTGCTGCTGCTGGGATGGCGGTGGGCCTTGTGGTTGACCCTGAGCTCCGAAAAGCTGAGCGGCATGCGAGTGCGGATGCTGGAGATGGTGAGTCGGCGGCGCCTGATGGTGTTGCAGATGGTGCGGGGGTGCTGGAGCGAAGGCAGTCATAAAGTGCTCCTCGCCGCCGCCCATCACGTCGACGCCGGGTTTGAGCAATACGACGCCGCCACCCCCTGTGCTCACAGCTAAAGTCGCGTTCTTTTGAAATTCTTCCTCGCCGGGTGATGGTTGCCTGCTGCCCGGTGTACGACTGAAAACATTCGGTTTTTTTAGTAACTTTATTCTATCGCCATATTTAAACTCAAGTTTTATTAAAAGAGCGGTGCAAAGTATGTCTTTTATTTTAAACCCATCTCAAAAGTACATGCTACGATAAATTCTGTGCTTGGACAGGTTTTGGTAATTCAATTCTCGGGACCGATAGACATGAACAAGATTTTGCCGTTTCAGCATCTCCACTATTACTTATTTACGTCCAACCACTAGTACTTAGCTTTATAAAAAATACTTTACTTTACTTATTTATCGAACATGGAGAAAATACTTTATGACAATAAAATAACTAAAGATGTAAAACGTTTTTGTCACCAATAAATAACGCTTACTAGTTCATTATTTCATCTTTAATCTATTACAAACAGTATTATACTAAAGTATGCTTTAAATAATCTCATATCGTTTTTATGTATATGCATATGCATATTCGTAATACTATAAAAACAAAAAGTTTTAAAGTTATATGTATGAACTGCTTGCGATAAAAACTTTCTTAATATTGCAAAAGTAAACGTCACAAAACAAGATTGTGATTGAACGGAACTAAACTCTTTAAAGTTTAACCGAGTAGTAGCCATTACTATCTTAAAATTTAGTCGGTTAAAAATAAAAATGAGAGAGTGAGAGTGAGAGGGTGAGAGAGAGCATCGAAACGATAAACGTAAATTCGGTTGAGTCATTCTTGACGGCTAGACGATTCACGCTGGCGATCGATGAAGCGCGATGACGGCTGCGACTATTCTCTACATTTCGCCGAATGTTAATGCTTGACTCTTTAGTCAACACAGATTTGTGACATAATGTCTACTAACTTAAGCCTCTCTGACAAATTTAAATTTCCCGTGAACTGGCTTCGTGCATTCGTATGTCTAAATTATGTAAACAAAGCTTTTACCCTTTACTGACTCCAGAGCTTTATATACAAATCTGAAGAAGGTGACAAAATGTATCTACACAATAGATTATCTCGTTAATAACACTTCCATCCATTTCATTTGGTTCCATAATTAAATAATTATATCATAATCAAATTATAAAACAAGGTTTTACATATAATTTAATAATATCATTTCATTTTTCAATGTAACTTTGTATAAAAAAAGAAATTTAGCTCGCTTTTTAGCCTCAAAAATCCCGAAAGTCAAGACATGTATCATAAAAAGTATGGTGTGCACCTAAGGGTAGTGGGCCTTTTGACTTCGTGTGTTTGCAGTACTCGTCTTCAGTTCGCAAAACGCGCTCACCTTCGGCTCGTGCTTGCTCATCTTCGACACAACACAAACTCCACATTCGGTCTAAAAAGGCCCACTTTACGCCCTAGGTACACAATATACTATTTTCCATAATATCCGAGAAAGATAAATATTCAAGATGACACGAAGACATTTTTCAAATCTTAGATTTGAATAAATAGATACTCGACCGCTACGTAAATTGACAGAATTTACGTTGTTTCATATAAAAATGTTTCAAAGAAAATAGAAGTCAGGCTTATAGAAGAACAAAACAGAAAGGCAAATGAAAAATCGCGCTCGGTTTTGTCTATCGTAATAACGATGAGACTTTGTGATACCACAAGACAGCCGTCTCCCGTTCGTGTAATAACGACGCGAAGGAGAGCACAGTTACGAGAGAGAGAGAGAGAGAGAGAGAGAGAGAGAAAGATAGAAAACGAAAGAGGTTAATGCAACCTCTAGCGTGCAATATTTCTTCCCAGCCCCGTAACTAGTGTTTGCGGCAAACGGATGCATTTCTATAGCTACGATGCCTCGACACGGGTTTTATGTTTTTCTTACCGCCGTCTACCGCCGACACCACTTTAAGATATGAAAATTTTCTAATTTCCCTCAAGTGAGTACAAAAAAGAAAGTCCATTAAACCAATTAAATAAATAAATTACTTGTTATTGAATGAAAGAGAAAAGTATAAAATTAGTAGTTGCAAAGGCTATTAAATTATTGGCCTACGTTTTAAAAAAGTTATCGTTGACAAGAACAGTCATGGATGGCATAATTTTAGCTTGGCAATCAAAATACATTGTTATCAACTTCAGGAAATATATTATTAGCATTGATAATTCTTTGCTTTGATTTAATTTTGTCATATTTTTCTATATTATAATAGCGTGAAAAAATATTTTTTTAATGTATAAAAAGAATAAATATTTGGTATATAAGTTGTTATTCAGATATTTCTACCAGTAAACGAAAATACTAATAAAATTTATTCACATTAATCAACATATTTAATTTATTAGAGCAGTAATAAATAATTTCAGTCTAACTATAATGATCCCTATTGTAATACATTAATAATCACATTTATTATATTCCTTTCAATAAAAAAATCCGTTTCGCTAATGCAATGAATGTATCATAAAATCAATTTCAATGAAAGTCGTAAGAAAATGGTAAAAGTACATCTATTTTGTAGATATCATCAAACGTTATTCCCACAATACCCCCGAGCATCTGGAAACCCGCTGTCGGTAAAGTGGCTCGCGTGTTTACCTCATCACGGCAGATGTCGCGACCATGCTCGCGAAGCGCTAAAAGCTTGCTAACCCGCGCAGGCATGCGTAATATATAGGCGAACAGCAGGCAGCTGCAGAACTCGATAAAGAAGGGGTCTCTCCTGCGGTTGCCGCCTGTTTGCGCTAGCGAGCGTCCCGGAGTCTGCCTGCAGAATACATTACGATCTCCTTACGGCCTCCGATTCGCTGTCATTGGCCGCGTATGCGTAGATGTATGTGTGTACGCGCGTGAGCGCCCTTGACAGCTATCGTCCTGTTCTTACGCAGTCTGTGTATGCCGTAGTGTGCCTTCCTTCGGTTCTTCGCGGTCTCTCTCTCTCTCTCTCTCTCTCTCTCTCTCTCTCTCTCTCTCTCTCTCTCTCACTTATTGTATATCTTTATGCGTGTACTCCCTCTCCCTCTCTATCTCTCCTTAGCACGCACGAGAGAGGAATATAAAGGAGGCAGGCGGCATTGGGCGCGCGAATACACGCTCTCTTCTCGAACTCCGACGCGAAAGTGAAAAATGCTATTTTCTTCGACGAATTTCCTTACTGGTTTTCGTTTCGTTCTATCCTTCTCTTTTTGCCTCTTCTCACTCTGTCTCGCTTAACCTTAAGTCTTCTACGCACAATGCCATCGAGACCTCATACCGGTATTTCAAAATTTTGAGTCACTTTTGTACAAGTCCAACAATAATAGCACGTTAAGAAATTGCGTTAAGTTTTTATTATGCAGTTAGTTATATTTACTAGGTAAAGAAAATCTTTTGTGAAAAATGAAAAGTGGAAACTTCAGTAATTAATCCCTTAAGGTAGGTAGTTCATCGCAAAAAGAATGGCTTTTCGTAATGAATTTTAATTTTTTGTTTTTTATATTTGATACAACCAAATTGAGTTTATTCGAATGAGGGGTGTCTTAAGTAGAAAACATTTTTTTCATGCACAATTACGTAGTATTGACGCTAATATCAAGAATTAAGTTTACCAACACGTCACGTACGTGGAAACTTTTTATTTTTCATTCAATTGCAACGTACTGCGGCTCATTTTGTGCCTTATGAAATTTAAAGGTAGGGTCGCGGTAACGATATTGTTGTATAACCGATCTAAACGTCGCTAGATCCTCATTGTTTATCAACATTCACACGATTTTACGATAGTAAATTTAATTTTTTATATTAGCGTCAATACTACGTAATTTTACATGAAAAAAATATTTTCTACTTCTTAACACCCATTATTCCAATAAACTTGATCTGGTAGTATCAAATACAATGAGACAAAAAATAAAAATTCATTACGAAAAGCCCTCT
Organism: Torymus flavipes; assembly: GCA_030522905.1. Taxonomy (NCBI): domain Eukaryota; kingdom Metazoa; phylum Arthropoda; class Insecta; order Hymenoptera; family Torymidae; genus Torymus; species Torymus flavipes. Next base: position 516 of record JAPYZO010001040.1, on the reverse strand, counting down.
TTGTAATGAGCGCCCTTAAGATGACTTCTCCGCAAGAAATTGCCACATTAATAAAATTTGTTTACTACCATTTTTTAATATTTTATAATATAAATAACCGCGACGCTGAAGTTAGAAGCTCAGACTTGGCAACTACTAGGAATAAACATGGTTCGGGGCTTCTGAAACGAAGTTTTCTTACTTTTTAGGTTAATTTGATTATTAATATAAAAATTATAATAATTGAAGAAATTTGATTCGGTGCACCCACTTTTGCCATATTTATTCCTGACAGCTGCCAAGTCTGAGCTGCTAACTTCGCGTCGTTAAATAACGATATAATCTTTTTTATTTTTGATCCGATTTAAAATTGAAAGGAGACATTTTGTTCCTTGTGTGATTTCATAGGGAGCTAACGGTATAAAAATAGAAAAATTTCAAAAATGGTATAGACACATCCAATTGTTTATAGATTCGAGAAATGCTTTTTATAAACAGATAGATGTATTTTTACAAGTTTTCAAAATTTTTCAATTT
>JAPYZO010001039.1:0-36928 GCA_030522905.1 Torymus flavipes | reverse complement strand
TACTCTTTACTTTTTATTTAAAGAGATCTTCACGTTTGAATTATCTTTAGGGGGTGGATAATTTCTTATAATCTGGATATAATTTTATTAGATTTGAAAAATTTGAGATGATTTATTTATGACGTTATATATAGTGTTGCGTACTATGTAAATTAAGTAATAAACCCACGGATTTGAAGTTAATCACGGAGCTAACGTCGCAAAGCTATCTCGAGTGCACATTTAGGGAATTACTCCGACAGGCATCTGATTTTGTACGAAGTCATTAAATATAAAAGTTGTAGATCAAATGAAAAAGAAATTTTTCTATATAATAAAACAGAAATCAAGTAAAATAATTATTGATCCCATTTATAGGTCGAAATGCAGGTAGGCAATATAAAATTCCTACTCCGACGATTACGTAATCATATACGCACGCGCCGGTGAGATCCAGTAATACCCCTCGAAATGTCCAGTATTTACATAAACTCTACTGATTATACTATTATAGCTATCAAACGATTGATAACATATAACTCTGTAAAATATGAGCAATTATATTAAGTTTCAATGAAAATAATAATTTTTGAAGCTTTGTATAAATTTAAATATCATTAATAATATAGAAATGGTAAAGATTGACAATCACAAATTAATTTATGCACAATACGTATATTTTACATAATAGGTACATTATATTAGAAACATATTTTATAAAAATATTATGTTAATTTTTGAGATATTAGACATACGTACATGATGTGAAGTACTTACAATGATCATATTTTAGTTGGAAAAACATTAAAAAAAAAATAAATGGTCGTTTCCGAACAAAAAGATGTTATCGGAGTATCCAGTTTGAAATCTATGGGAGTCCAGTTTCAAAGTGCTTTTTCGGGAGTCCGGTTTCAAAAGACATTTTCGGGAGTCCGGTTGAGAAAAAGCGCTTTGTATAAGTTCGGTTCGAAAAGGCGTTATCTGGGAGTCGAGCTGAATAAGGTTTATTTCGTGTGATGATGTTTTTAGTTCTCTTTATTTTATTTTATTTTTGGGCATAGCCAAAAATTAATTTCTATTTAATTTTCATCAGTTCTAGAGCTCTAACATAGAAATAAATCGCTCTTTATTTTTCATTAGTGGGCTAGTGGTTTAATTTATATGTGGTTGTCAATGAAGTAGAAGTTGAAAACATCATATTGCCTTCTTTAACCGATATCTCCGATGACGCCTTTTTCGACCGGACTTCCAGATTGCACCTTTTTGTTCGGAAGCGACGAATTATACTAGTACACGAGTAGTACACTAGTAAAAAGCGGGGATCGGCGTCCTAATTAAAGAAATACCCAGAGGGAATAGTGCCCCAACTTTTCATCAGTTAATAATTTTACGCCATTACTTTTTGGACAATGAAATATTTTACAATCGAATTTCGTGAATATAAAAAAAAAATTAAATTAAATTACTTGTACCTATAATAAATTCACATTCTTGCAAAATTCGCACAAAATAAATGAAATACAATCATTAGTCTTCATTACTATAACAATTATATTCAGTAACCCCGATAAAGCATTAAACCAGTATTTTTAATCCAATAAATAATGATTCGAAAAAAACTTAATAATCGTAATATACGTGACAATTTAATGAAAAACGCATTACCGTGCAGATTGCAATAAACGAGTTAAAACAATATTCCTCTCTCGGAATAATATAATAAATAACGGTAAAAATATAAGCATTGTATATGCGCGACAGTGACACACGAGCCCGCGCGTCGGGTGCGCGCGTACATTCACCCGCGCTCTCAGCGTATCGCGTATCGGCCGACGCATGTTTCATTTCGCTAATGACATTGTCTCCCCCGCGCATATAGTTTTAAATCAGCCATAATTGCGCGACGCGTCCGAAATAAACCTGCAGCAGCAGCAATATCCCTTGCTATATTGCGGATTTTATATAAATTTCGCCCGTACGAATGCAAATCGCTCTCATTGGCCGGGCGTCTTGAGCTAACAAAAGTTTCGCGGTAGTTTCGCGCGTGCGCACGCCTAGGGCTAAAAAGAGCAAAAATCCGCCGGTGGATATAGCTCTCTCGCGCTCCTACTCTAGGGTCTTTGACGTACGGCGGTACTTTTAAATGGGAAGCGTCCTCGTATAGCCGCCCGCAAACGTGGCCAAACACGCGAACTCCAGAGACAAATGTCACTTCTTCTCCCGGTCGGACAATGGATTCAAAAAGTGGGTCATTGAAAGGCTTTATCAGTGATCTACGGGGATTTCTCCGCAGCCTTTGCCGCCACCCCACCTCCCGACAATAAGTGGATTCCGATAGTTGAAATTTCGTGCACAGCTAAAGAGAGCACAGGCGAGACGGAGAAACGAGCGCCGCCGCTTGTATAGAGAAAAAGCGACGGGGAGAATGATAAGGGGGAGCGAAGAAGGAGGAAATAACCGCGAGCACGCTGCCATTGTGCTCGGTATTCTCTTCGGCGTTCTCCACTCTCTCCATCTCTCTTTCTCTCTCTCTTTTCGCCGTCTCCAAGCGATTTTCAGCCTTTTCTATGCGCATAACACCGCGCGCGCGGCCTTAAGCATCCCAAACAAATCAAGAGTGAAGAAAAGAACGGACTCGAGAGAGAGAGAGAGAACTTGCGACACACATACACACAGATACAAAGCCGCGTAAGAGAGACAGAAAAGTAGAAAATGCCAAGGTATGCAGTCGCCAACCCTTGAAAGACAGAGAGCGAAACTCTCCCGACCGAGAGCGCGCGCGCGGGACACTCGAAAAGCGGACACAATGGCTTCCGGAAACTCCGAGCGCGGGGCACACGAAGCCTCGCTCCAAACTTCTCTCCTCCGGCGTAGTTTCGGATTTGGTAACCCCAACGTGGCTAACTCTCTCTCTCTCTCTCCCACTCACTCTCTGGCTCTGCAGCGCGTTGGCGAGCCCTAGCAAGGAAAAGGAAAAGAGGATTGGGCGCGCTCCCTACCTGGAAATCGCTTTAGCTGCGCGCGAGTTAACTATCGGGTTAACGATAACCTCATTGTTAAAGAGAAACCCGCGAGACACACACATATATGTACACATACGAGGGGAGCGGCCAGCCAAGTCGGACGCACCAGTCGAGCGTAACGTTGTATATAGCGCGAAGGCTTCGCCCGCTCAGCCGGAACTATGTATACTGCCGAGATAGAGAGAGAGAGGGGAGGAGAGAGGGAGTGCGTGTAGCCGGCACCAGGATTAACGATAACTTTGTTAACCATGTGCGAAATCAACATCGGCTTACCGCTTGTCTTTCCTAATTTCGTTGCGGCGAGTCTCGCGCGCTAGTATAAGGCGACACTGGATTTCGCGCCTCGTGCTACCGGGAGAGGCAGAAAGTCCGAGCCTATTTACCGGAGAGGCGGCAGCGGATTAGGCGTCATTGTTTAGCAAAGAATAGGATTAGACGCATAATGGTGATGGTAATATATAATGAAATTGTAGTTGAACGTTAAGTCGGGAGTCAAAAGAATTTGTTATTGTAATTTGGAATATTTGCCTTGGAAATTTGTGGACTTTGGGTTCAATTGATCTTACATCAAATTTCATTTATGAGAATTGGTTTCTTTTTAATTTATCGTATCGATGTTCTTTAACATATACAATATTAAAGCATTTTAATAATATTTTGAATTATGAATGGAATTAATAGGATGAAGAGAACCTTTCTTGCCTCTAGGATCAGAGATGAGCACGGGTTATTAATTTTTAATGGACTAAAATTTTTTGGTAGCTGTTTTTCAGATTGCATTTTCGATACAGGATACTAAAATTTTAATTTTTATCGATCTCTTCTAAGAATTTCATAATTCCCATCCATATTTTAAAATAAGTAAATAAACAATTTCATAAATCATTTTTTTTTAATCAGAAAAATAATCTCATAAATGTTACTAAGAGAATCGAATCGATGCAGGATAAATCTCGAAAAGTATGCACACAGCTGTATAATATTTCTCTTTAATGCGAGCAAACCATAGCTAAATGGTTGTTAGCCTCCCTGCTGAGAGGCTATCCATGTACAGGACATATGCATATACCTGGTTTACACAAATGTCTATCTATCGGTACATAATACGTCGCTCAGTGTAGGCGTATTGTGTCCGTAAATGAGGAAATGCGGCTATGTGCACCTCGTCGCACGTGCACACGCGTATGATGTGGATGCCCTCAGCCGAACCTTGTCCCCATGTATACCCATGCACCCACGTATATATCTATACGTATGCACGAGATTCCTTCCATTCCCCCGTTACTTACCATCCGCCCCTTCTTTATGGCGTTAGAATTTTGGAAACGGCGTTGTCTGTTCGTTCTCCTTCACTTCCCTTTTCTTCTTTACGATCCTTCGAATAGTATTTATAATCCTATGGGCCAATATCGTGAACAGAACTTTACAAAAGACAAAAGTGTTTCATGAAAAGCCATCATCATCCTTCGTAGCACCTATATACGGTCATAAAATGTACATTAAAATTGTTCCTCAATAATCCATAATCGTTCTGCTATACAAATTTCATGCCTATGCACTAAAATTCATTACGTGCCCACAAGTCGTTGATAATAATTTGCTTAGCGAACCTTCGTGAGAACTTGTGCAAAAAGCAAATCTTCACTTAGCCATAACTTTAGCGCCTATAAATGAGTTGCGGTTACCGCAACGGAACTACTTAGGTCTAAACTGTCAAAGTTTTAAGTGGCACATACCGTCGCCAGCTCTCCTCGTCGTCGCCGAGCCCTCCCGCAGCGCATATAACCATAATAATGCGCGACAAGTCTTTTTAACAACCGCAAGATGCGTTGAATTTTTCATTTTCCATGTAATAGGATACCGACGCTAAAGCTCTCAGATACACACACAGATAGTCGACTTATATCGTATACGCTTCTAGCGACTCTCGATACACAAACACGAATCGAAGCGCACTGCATTTTTAATCAGACTCGAGCAACGGTCGCACCTGCACACCGGCCGCGCACGCGCCATGAAAAATATACGCACGCGACGACGGCGACCGTGCGATCTCATACTTACCACACGAGGCGCACCGCTTCTTAGCGATACCGGAGACGCGCGACGTATACATGCTTTTTCTCTCGTACAGCGCGCGGTCGATCTGCTCGCAAATCGGACTAGTATCCCGTAAGGAGTCGCGGACGAGAAAGAGGGAACCGTTGGAAATTCGCATAAATATTATTCGCTGCCGCTCGCGTTATATAGATTTCGAATCCCGTAAATAGAGATATAAAGCTGGCGTTTGCACGCTCGATGCTCTTTTTCGCCTTGCCCTTTTCCGCTCATGGTAATAGCACGATTGCGGCAGCAAAAAATTTCTGCGAGCTGGGGATATATAACGTACAGAAAAATTTTCGATGTATTTTTAATGCTTTAGAAAAAACTTCAAAAGCTGCAGTATTCTAAAGATTTTCCATAAAGTTTTGTTTGTTGATCTACGAGAAATTATAAATTTTATAAAGTTTTATTTGTAGATCTACGAGAATTTAAACTCTTTTTAAAAGTTTTATTTGTCGATCCTCGGGAGACTAAACATTTATCCCTCTATTTTTCAATATAAACAGGCAATGCTGGTCTGATAAGCTGACAAAGTAGGTTTAAAAATACTTAATAATACAAGCTATATCTATGACGCGTTAATCGCATCATCAAAATCATGCTTTACACTTCAGACTTAAAAAGCAGCTCTATAATTGACTTTGAAATTATCGGCAAACTTCGTCCGAGAGTATTTAATCGAAATCACGCATGACTAAATGTTTCACAAAGCGGTTAGCGTAATATTTCGCAACTAAATAGCAAACTGGAACTCCGCGCATTATCGTCACCGCAACTTAGCGCTAGATTGGTGTCTGCAAGATTATATTCGCGCTCCATTGCCGGAGCAACGCGACAGATATATACCCACAAGCCGCGCCTCCTCCTGTTCTCCTTCCCGTCCTCGTGTATCTCGAAAATTGCATTTGATCCCATTACGTGGCGTCCCGAACAATTCGTACACACAAGGTAGCTTTATTTGCGGTTCGTAAATCTTCAAGGACTGAGATGTGTCTTTTGTACCTTTATAAGGTTGCCTTTGGGTTATTTATAAAATTTTTCCACTTTAGCTACTTGAGAATGAAAACAGCTTGGATAGTTGTAAATGAATATTTGCACTTCAGATTTCAAAGTCTTTCTCTTTTTTAAGTAACTTCTGGAACTTTAATGACCATTAAATTACCAAATATTTCAAGTTTATGAATAAATAAATGAAATATTAGCCGCAGTTTCATCACGCTGAGTTAAAAATAGTAAAGCTCTAACTGTTAATTTCTACAAATAGACTAAGTGCTATTGTGGCGAAATGCAATGTTTATATATCTAGGTTTATCTGTATGTATACAAATATTTCAAAAATGAATGAACTAATTTCAACAGAGCAAATTTCATTATTATTTTTCATGCTTTTACCTTGTTGTCTAATTTTTATTTTCAGATTTTTTTCATATTATTTTTTATTTAATAAAGCTATTATACTTCTTAATTATGTTATATCCTTTGAAGAGCTTTTTTATCAACAAACGTTTTTTTCAAACTAAAATTTATGGTTATAGGTCAGTTATAAAATTTTATTATTTATAAAATTCTGTCGAGTATGAAAAAAGAAGCTTTGATCTTTTCAATTTGTATTTCGGGCAATGATACACTTCAATAACCAAAATAACTTTTAGTTTCCATGTAAAATATATATTTTACCTTAGAATATAAGTTTATCTTCCCATAAGCTAACAGTGATCACTTTGTTAAAATTCTTTTAATGAAAGAATCTGACTTCAGAATAGTTTCTGCATACCAAATTTCCTTTGAAAGACCTCGAAATAAGAACAGCATATTTAAAACAAAAAAATTCCTTTGTAATAAATGCCGCAGAGAACGCACTGAAGAACTCGAAAGTTCAACTCTTTGACTTCTTCTTACAAAACGCAGTACAGCTTTATGAGCTTCCCGATGACATAAAATCACTAAGTTAATAGATTATAACATCCAATTTTATTCTTTTTCTTCTCATAACCGTCCCGTATAACTCCAGTAACAATAACTGCCCATTTAATTTTTTTTCCTTTCCTACGCTAATACACCTTGACTGCCCTCCACGTATATTCTCATAATAAAGATTTCATTATTCTTTTCATAATCGCTTTATCATCGTGTAACACGACACTTTTGCCGTCCACGACATTCTATTGCAAACCGACGTCGCGTGAAAGTAATTCGCTCATAAAGAATTTATCACCAGGATTTTCACTCTGCCGCCTATCCCCACCGCGTAAATTGCTCCAAACCATATATAGCACATCGGGGCGCATCAGTCCACACGCGCATCAGCCTCTACCTCGCGGGGCGGGAGCGCTCGACTTTATTTCCGGGCGGTCGGAAAAACAAAAACCGTTAATCGTCAACAAGCAACTAATGAATTGTCAAATACCGCGTGGTATGCGAGCGCGCGCACCCGTATCGCTGCATTTTACCTCTCACCGCACGCGTCCAGGAAAAGCATACACTCGTCGCACCTCTGTATACCGTCACACCCGGGGATTTTTCCATTCTCCCCTGTACTTCATATGCGCGACTGTGCAGCACGTCTGTATGTGTCAATGCCCAGGCTTGCGTACATTAACAATGAAGCGCCTGCACTGGCTGGGTATCGTCGAAAATGGCAAATGAGTGTTTAAACGATCCGATCGTTAACTCGTGAATTCCACGCAGGCGCGCGCGTGTATAGGCTCTGTACACGAACAAAAAGCCTCCCCCGCGCGCCCGCGCCAAATATATACAGCTGCGTCCCGGGCTTTTTGGACGGTGCGAAACAATGCCGCCGCTGTCGCCACGCGGCCTGTGCTATATGAAAGGGAGGACACTCGAGGAACGTTAATGTAATCACGGGGCGAAATTTCGATGCGCCGCTGTATTATGCGCTCGTCAAACCACGAGCCGCGCGCGGCTTAAGAGGCATCCGATATACAACCGACTATATATGGAATAATGAATTTTTTCGAGCTGGCAATCGTCTCGAGTCCCCGAATTTTTCGGGACAAAATTCATTTTGGCTTTTTTTATCGTTTTTTTTTCGAAGGGTACGAAAAACCGAATGAAAGGACCTATTAGTATTGTGCGGCGAAATTGGGCAGTATATACCGTTGATGAATGGTTTTGTCGTGATCGATTTATCAATTTCAATTTTATTGTAAAGTTCTGCCTTTGATTGAACAGAGGGTGTCATTTATTTCCTTTGATATGTGAATTGCATTGTTATGCACTTTTAATGAATTCTAGGAAATCGGACATTGTTTTGTATCATAATTGAAATTTCATTAAAATTTGTAATTTTACGTCAAATTGGTCGTTGAATTTCAGTTTGAAACTTCTATTTGTTCGTAAAATTATCGAAATTCTGATACTTTTCAACAAGTTAATTGATTGTTTCAAATAGAGAGTAGCACATTTTCCAAATTCAGGAATTGAAATATAGAATACTGTAAGTACTTACTACATATCAAAAGAGACTTGTAAATCAAAGTAAAAAACATTCGCGTTCCTTTGACTTTGAATATCAGATGCTCGATTACCATTGTTGGAAAGAATTTTATTTGCCTTTTCATGCAAATGACTGTTTCGATTTCACTGTACATCTGACAAAGCATTGACTTTGGAGCAACGCGCATAGAGGCACTCGGCCGCGTTATCCTCAATATTCGCCGAAGCATCTCTCGGCATCTCTCTCGTCACATCTCAGACCAGCGCGGCGGCGATGCCGACGCGAGAAGGATGAGAGCCGCGCGCAAACAGAGATCGAAGGGAGACAGAGAAACACAGAGAGTGAGGGTGAGAGAGAGAGAGAGAGAGAACCACGTGGCCATCTATCTATCAGCCCATTGACTTGCATATCGCTGCTGGCCAGACCTATATCCTCTCTCTCTCTCTCTCTCTCTCTCTCTCTCTCTCTCTCTCTCTCTCTCTCTCTCTCTCCCTCTCGAATGGCCTGTGTTTGTGCGTGGATGCGCGTCCGCTCCTCTACACAGCTGCACATTCGAACGACCACCACTACCACCACACGCGTCTAATATCGATAATCAATTGCGCTTGGGAGCGACGCGTATATACGCGGCCATTTTTTCCTCGCTCACGCAGAGATACGGCCGCACGCACGTTTTTTGTTGCTTTGAATGATTGTCCGGAGAGAGCGGAAGGCGAAAGAGGGTGAGAGAGGGGCGAATTTTTCGTCGACTCGAATGGACTGATTCGCCATTGATTGATTTGACGTGCGCGCGCGTGGAGGCAATTTGTTTGCATTGGTCACGGGAGCGGCGCGAGGGAGCGAGAGAGAGAGAGAGTCGCGCCTCGCGCTAACGAACGTTTTGTGTTCAATGCCGTGTATTTGTAAGTGTGGATGACCAGAAACACGCGCGGTATATGCGACCGACAGCAAAGCCTCGAAACGGCTTTTTAAGAACGTATTTGTGACTTTGTTTGACTGACAGTTCTATGGCATACACGGAAAACGCGGCCACGCATTGTGTTCCTTATAATGATGAAAAATATACTGAAATATTTTTAGAATTGCTTTAAAACGCCGCATGCCTCGTTTAATTTTAAAGCTGTGAATTATTATACATCAAGCTAAACTTTAATATCGTTCTTTTAATGCGAAACTAACACACACCTGCTGCTGTATACTCCCCATAATAGCGGCTGTTCCATTTCACGCTAGATTAATGGTCATTTAAAGCTTTTATTAAAACGAAATCAACATCGGAAAAATACGGTCCAATGTAGAACAATCTACAGCGCTTTCAGTTCCTATTTGTCATTTTAAGCCAACATTGAATTATTATATTACACTGCAGATCCATTATTTATGATATCCAGCAAACTAGTGCACACGGAATAGAAAACTTTTTTCACACGAATATGTATGTAGAACGAAATGGTCATAATTTGATAATTAAAACTGATTACTGGTACCGTTTTTTCATGAATACTTGAATATTTTTCAAAAATTATTATAAAGTTGGTGGTGTCGTGCTCTACATAATACTTCACTTGCAATCAATTAATCTTTAAAGTATATGCAATGTTTATCGCTACTAACATACATATAACTGATGATTCATGTTTATGCAAACAAGTAATTTGTATAGCGGGTAGTTTCAACCCTTGACAGCCCCTAACAACAAGCACAGTTATGACACACCACCGCTCCCCGTTGTACGCAATGTTTACAAACGGGGCATTGCCGCAACCTGCTACGTCTGGCGGAAGGAACATGCGGCCTTTAGCAACAATGAGATAATACGTTGACTTAATCCACGTGCTATTATCGAGGAATAATTAATGATAATTCTAAACTCTTTGTTGCGCATCTCTTTGATTGAAATTATTGCATATTAGGGTGTTCTGAGTATTTGGAAATTTGTTCATATAATTTTTTCCCGAGAACTTATAACGTTGAAGAAAAAAGCTTTCAAAGTTGAGTATGCAATTATCGGTCTCTAAAATTCACTTTGCGGCCGCTTTGACGCAATGGATCGATAAAAAATAATTAAAAAGCTTGCTTTGAAAAGAATATACTGTTAAATTCTGTGAAAAAGGTTACTTAACTTATCTCTTTATGCTTTTTACGTAATAAGTGATCAGTAGATTAAACGTAGTATATTGAAAAGAACCCGCAGTTCATTATTAATAAATCTGAAGCATACGATGTATAAAGGAACTTCCATGGGATAATTACCAGATATAATGATTACAATGTATTTGTGCTGTAAAATAAATATTTTTATCAGGCTTGGAGGTTATTATCGTGTAAATTAAATTAAATAAATAATAAAATGAAAATATAAATTAAATCGAGATATTTGAATTTGATCGTCGAACGCTTCCCATCAGGTGGATTCTTCAAACTATCTTAACCTGTAGTCATAGAACTGAGTCTGACAGATCGCTGATTGGCTTGGTGCTGTATATACGCGTATATATACACCTTCGAAATCAAAGCACTAATATACAGTTTGGCTGGTTACTATCTGCGAATGAAGAGACTAAACATCAAAGGAGACTTCTATACAAACAAACATAGAGCACATAGCACGAAACTTTTGATTTGAATTGACAATGTTTCAACAGCCATAAATTTATATTCCAATGCTCTTTAATACGTTGTGGTAAACACCAGCTCTTAGCTAACCGACATACCAAAAATACTTTAAATGATAAATATAAGACTGTATCTACTGTAATCAAGTAAAACTACCAATCGTAAAACGAGTTCAAGAATAGAATCAAATCTTTACTTCAATTCTTTATAAGTATTAAATAAAGACAAATAAATCTCAACTTTTATGTCTATTGTACATAATTAACTCTGATATCGAAAAATCATTTATATAAGATTGCACCATACTGTGTACTTATTCTACTATTGGTATGTTTGCTTGAATATTAATACTGATAAATATTATACTAAAGATATGACGCACATTAAAATATTCGTTTCTTTCATTAACAGACTATGAGTTAAGTTTCTGAATAGTATGAAAAGGAAAGTATTATATTTAACGAGCTTTAAGTTACGCCAATTCTTCTGTATAACATGTACAATCACTACTTTGAGCGGTTTGCTTGATGAACTGTAAGTTCCAACCGAGAGCTTTGCGTTTGTAGTTGAAAGAGATTATTGCAAGCAAAGTGAAAGACTGTTTCCAATATGATAGAAATGTTTGCTCATATCAATTACTTTATAATTTTATCAAAGAAATTTTTTACTCTTAATGTTATCAATTAATAATATATAATTAATGATTAAATTCATAACCGAGTAAATATTGATATAAGATCTTTACTCTTTTCCGAGAAAATTCTCTTTGATAGACTTTTAATCGAAATTATCGACATAAAACATACATAAAAAGTAAACATCGTTTGTTGAATTTCTCACTTATAACATGTAATTTTCATCAATAAATATACAGCTAAAGTATTTACGCTTTAGAAAAAAAAAAACTTACACTTAGAACGTCAAAAATTTTATCTTTCGATTTTCGACTTCAGATTGACAATTGTGGCACACGCCGAAAATGTCTACTCCGCACTTCCACCCGCGATGGCGCCAATAGCCCAAAACGACGGAGAAAAAAAATCAAACGACAGCTTTAGCAGAGAGCCGTAACAGCGCGCGGAGCGCGCACGCCTGAAAGGGTTTAAGTGCAGCACATCCACACGACGCGAGCGCGCGCGCTTTCGCGGGAAGCAATCCCGCGGCATCGCGCCGCAAATATCCCAAAGCAGTTAACGCGCGACTACTTTGCCCCCACCCCCCTCAACCCCCCTCCAGTCCGTGTGTAATAGAGCAAAGAGCTCGAAATCTCAAGACTCCCTGCGAGAATTTCGTCCGGGTGCAAGAGCGGCGAGACTCTCCCTCTCTCTATCCCTCGGACCTGTGTATATATAGCTTATAGCCGGTGTACACGCGGCACTAGTGCAGCTGGCAGCTCTCTCACCCTCGGAAGCTCGCATTCCCGGCGCGCAGTCTCCCAGTATCCGATAGGTGATTATGATTCTCATTAGTGGAAACCGCGCCCATTTGCCGTGCGAGAGAGGGAGAGGGAGAGAGAGAGAGAGACGGGCACAAGCTCACTCCCTCCGCTACTCAATTAGCGCGATAACCAATTGCCGGGGTCGCGCGCGAACGGAGGCGCTTTGAGCTTCCGGTTTCCGGCTTGAAGCTTTCGTAGCATTCCGGGCTATATCCGTACACGTACGTGTGTGTGCGTGCACTATACGCGCCCTGTGCGCTCCGGCGGCAAGAGCAGCCAGTCGTCTGTTCATCCGCAGAACGCCGCTGCATATCTCAGCTGCAATCATCGTAACCTCGGTTCCTAGCTTCTGTAGGAGCTGGGGGAGAGAAAGTCCATGCTTCGTGATTCCCCCTTCCTCCCTCCCTCCCTCCCTTTACGTCTTTCGCGCTCTGCCGAGCTGAGAGCACGGGGAATTGTGCGTCTGACGAGCGCCGGGTCGATCATCGTGATTTACTGATTCGATTATCGTCGCTGCTGGTCTTGGATTTATTTATGAATAAATAGATGTCGGATGTAGTAGAACTTGAGGAAAATTTTATCACGGGGGAGTGGCTGATGTAGGACAAGCGGTGCGGAAATATAAGACTGACACTTAGAAAAATCGACTTGTAAATAAAGATTGGCATCAAATAGAAGATCAAACTTTATTGAAGCTATTTATAATGTTAGTATTCGGAACGCTGTAGAAGTAAAAATTTACTAAAACGAACGTTTTACAAAATACTCTTCGACTACCATTGATCGTGAATAAATTTAGACGAATTAATTGACAATAAAGATGCATTTACCATATTTCGATTATACGACAGCATATTATCAACTCTTGTTCAGTGCAGCCATTCTCCGTAGCACGTGAAATGAACATCAAATTAATTAATAGCATCGTTGGTCTATTTAAATTTTATTTTTATTAAATGAACGGAGCCATAAGATCTGATCTCAAGCCTCATTGGATTTTAAGCTTAAACGAGTTAAGCTGCAGGTATATATTGAACTTAGTCGATGATTCGAGAAGCACCCTAGCGAATCTCTTCAGGCAATATCATGCTCCGTAAAATCCACACTAGTTATATCGTACAAATTAAGAACATAGTTATTTTAACAAAAACTTTTTCTAGATTCATATAAAACTATTAAGCTTTTACTAAAAGACTGTACCCATATTCAATCTATAGCTCATATTTTTAATAAAGCGGATCGTATATTCATATTCATATTCATATTCATATTCAGTTTTAATGACACGGAGTTTTCATCTTTAATCAGTTTGAAGCTATAATTACTCTAACATCTCTGTGTACGCATCTGAGGCAGTCAATAGCGATACGAATAAGTTGCAGTCGGCTTCAGAGAACTACAAACGGATGAGTACACACGCTCGTCGAGATATCTATATCATACGCAGCCGAAACATTTCATCAGTAGTTTCTGCAGTCTAGTGAACCGATAAATGCATATTTAATTTTCGCTATAAATCTTTTGGCTCATTAAATGAAGTATTTTATTGCTTATTTCTGAAAGTCGTTAAAGAAATACACAGCATTCACATTTTATAAAAAATATAGTACTGAAAAGCTATAAAAATAATTAACTTTGCGTATATTATTTTGCACCATACCCGAGCCGAAAACACCACATCCGCGTTTTTGAGCCGGGAGCGAAAGTGGTACTTACAGCCAAGGTGTGGTGAGGAATATATATTCAAAAATATCAATTTTAATGGTATAAAATTTCTCATTAAATTTATAAATATTTAATTATCAGACTATCCAATTTTTTATTTTACGATGATTGATATTAAATATTTATTTAGAAAATGATTTACTGTTCATTTATGTTTCGACATCATTTTTTAAAATACAACCTAACCACATTTTTGAAAGATTAAAAGCAGTGTTTAATTTAAATGAGCTCAATGTTTGAATAATACACAAAATATAAACGCACAAAATTGTAGGTATGCACCAAACATATTAATTTCATTTTATCAATATTTAAGCAACCATAATTTATTTGAATATTAAAACATCGATACATATATATTCACAGAAAAATATTAAATTTGTATAACTTTACATATAGAAGCAGTTATTTACTTTCATATTAAAACAATGATGTATATCACTATTCTAATAAAATAAAGGTTAATAAACAGAGTCCAACTGTTAAATTACAATCTTACCCGTCCATTTATGATTGGACTTCATTTTTTTAAATACTACAACCAAACCACAATTTCGTAAGATTAAAAGCAGCGTTAAATTTAAATTTAAAAATGAGATTAATGTTTGAATGAGAAACAAAATACAAGCGCAACCAATTGTAGGTAACATATGTTTTAATCATATTAATTTTATTATATCACTATGTATGCAACGATAATTTATATGAATATTAAAACGTCGATACACATATTCACAGAAAAACATTTTGATAACTTAACGTATAGAAACAGTTCTTTACTTTCAAATTAGAACTATTTTGATGCCTCAAAGAGAAAGCTTTAGAATGGTGAAAGAAATTTTCTGAAATTTACTGTCAGTTCTCAGAATTTTCTGTAATCAGCAATTTATTTGAATATGGTAAATTCTTCACATACCCAGATGGCTGCTGTGCTGGTACAATCCCTTACCCAGTTTGGTTCACTAAGATCCCTGCACTGCTCATCGGTGATGACTATGTCTGCCTTCTTCTGTCAGACCAGTTGGGGCAGCAGGTCCTGGGCTACTATACTCAGATTTAGATTGATTTGAAGGACTTTAGCCATCGTTGTTTGGTCCCCGACCTCCTTCGTTGCCTGCTCGTTGGCGGTCGGGCAGTTCACTGCCTTGTGACCCTCCTTTCTACTCCGAAAGCAGAGGGACGACCAATCAACTGCACTCTAAGAATTCCTTGCTAGAGGTCCGGTTTCGTGGCGTTTGAAGCAACGATCCAACACTTCACGTAGCCTTCATTGAGCCGTTAATTGACCTATCTTTGGGTGGCCTGCTGGTAGCCTTCGCAATATTTTTCAGCTTGGTCCGGCTCTCACGCTTTAGCCTTCGAACTTTGTTTGCTTGTCTTTGGAATACAGTAAGGGCAAGTGATGCAATCCTTCTGCACCAGTTTGAATGGCCACAACCACAACTGTTTCGTCAGTCCTCCAACCTCCTCTCCCCCCTAATTAACAACAGATTTTGTTGAAAAATTGACTTTGTCTTCAAAGTCTCTCCGACTATTTTCTCTGAGTTTTTATTGAATCAGAAAATTTGTTACTAATAAAATTAATTAAAAATCGATTTGTTTTACGGAATTCGTATGTGAAATATTTGTGCAGCACAAATACAGAAACGAAGGGAAAGTCATAATAAACGTCGAAATGTTCGAAATGTCTATTTTCGATTAACAATTCGCCGTTAGAATAATCGTTAATAATAGTAGTAAATCATAATTGTGGAGAACGCGAATGCAGAAAGACTCGTTGAAGGGGGAGGTGGCCAAAAGGTATCGATCAATTACAAAGCTCTGTTTGCGGCTTTAACTATTGTCGTTACTATTATTAATGTGCCGGAGTATGTTTACGCGTTGACGTATGTTTAATGCGTGTACTAGAATGCGTCAGCTGGCCGACGGTTATTTAAGCCCTCTCGCTCGGTCGCTCTCTCTCTCTTTCTCCCCCCCCCCTCTCTCGCTCTCGCTCGCTCGCCCTCTCTCCCACCAATGTGGTTTATACATCCATCTGGCTCTACTGGATGCGAATTCCATACCCCGACCCACCAGCAACGAATGCCTGACTTAATTTCTGCATTAATTGAATGCCCCATATTTTATTCATGGTTCTTTCGATTATTCAGTATCGAAACGATTCTTGTTTGATTTCGTTTCGTAAATTACATTTTGCAAGTTTTAATGGAATTTTTCACTTGGTGTACTAATTATAATAAGAAAAAATATTAACATGGATTCGCTAGGTATGATACAGAATTACCGTTAGTATTTCCCCTTTTCTGTGTAAAAAGTTGTTATCCTTTGCAAGCAAGTTTTGTTATAAACACCGTAATTAAACAAGTTTCTCTTTTAAAACTCTCGTTTCGTTATTTGACGAATACAAAGTTTCACATCATGATGAGATAACATGGTGCTTTACTTTGTCAGTTGACAAAACCACTTACTCTCTTTTTGGCACCAAGTGCTGAAAAACATAATCTCCTGTGATTAACTCATTGTTAAACGTATACAAAGTTTTTATAGACCAGTTTTTAATATGCATGAATTGAAATTTGTTAATTAAATGTTGCTATAAAACTTATTTTAGTATGAACGAATTCACCCAGATAAGTAATAGAGAACTGATGGAACGCATCAATCTAATGATAGTGCATAAAAGTATTGTGCATAGTTTCTCAATATGAAATTAAACATAAAAAAGTAATTAAAGAAAGTTGAGGTATATAGTTAGGATATACAAGACTAACAGGAAGATAAACCCAATACAACTATTTGCAGCTTTTTAAAACGTGAATTTAAAGAAAGCGATCCTTTAAACATAACAAAATGTAAAAAGAAATTTATAAAATTTGATCATCACCTTATATATAATATTTTAAATGAACAAGAATCAATTTATTCTATCTTTTGCTATACTCAATGGGGTTAAATTTTCTTCTCATTGTATGCCTTAATAAGCTCTAAATGATGGTGTATGTTTTATATGTTACCCAAAAGTGACACTTATCAGCATCCTGCTTCATAAAATAAGTAGAAAAGTCAGTATTATATGAGACTTTAACTAAATTTATGTCTAAATATTTAAGTTTTGAAAGATTCTTTTTTCCACATAATCTACATAAGTTCATTCAAAATATTTAATCTGCGAATGTTCATAAATATTTTCCTTTATCTTCAAAAACATTATGTATCGCGATTTGTAAAGAAAAATGCCCATGCTCACTCATGTGAATTTTGGATAAAAGAGTTGTAAACTGATGTGAAATTCAGAAGTGCATAAAAATTTACACATTAAAATGACAATTTATAACGAAATTTCAATAAATATTTAAAAAGTCGTCTTCTCTGCTTTACAGCAAAACGTTAAATCAAATTAATTTTCGACTTACTTTATTGTTCGTAATCACTTTCCTAACTATATCACCACATTTCCCGAACTTAATTTCTTTTTATTTTCATGTTTTTATAAAATAGGTTTAGTTTCATACATTTATTTTTTCATACATTTGAAGTTTAATTTTTTACGATTGATTAAACTTATTAAATAATGGAAATTTTACCTAAACCTTTGTTTTAAAGTTATTTTATACTATAAATCACTTCTTCTACATACAAAGTTAATATTATTTTGTACAGACGTAAAGTAAAATGAATTTTTTATTCCGTTACACTCAAACGTTGCAAACCTCAGACCCATTAGCTGCACCTATCATTTTAATACTTTACCGTGGACATTCTCTGTTTAACAACTTTACTTTTCAAACATAAAAAAACAAAAACAGATAAATAATTCACTACAAGAGCCATCATGTATCAATAACAAAATCTACATATTCATTTACAACGTGGATGTATTACATATTCATTTTAACACGAGATGCAGCTGTAAAACTGCTATACCAAGCGATTTATGCATTCGTCTCTCTCGCCCGCGCGCATGTTATGGCCAGTATCTTTAACACCCTTACGCAATATTCTCAGCCCCCTAAAGAATCAATTTAACGCGGCAGCGGCGCCTGCGCAAACGCTTCGCCCAGGGTAAACCAATTTTTCAGCAGGGGAAGGGAAAATATCGGCAATCTCGACTCGATATAAATAGAACCGATACTCACCCACCACCTCTTCCCATCCGCGGTATAAAGACCCGTTAAATCCGAAGAGGGCCTCGGCCGCGAGCGACGGCCTTTAAGAAAATATTTGCGACCCATTCGTTTTAAAAGCCCTGACGTGCCCACATACGTGAACCCATACACACGTACTTCCGAACGCGTATAATACAGCCTGCAGCGGCGCAGTGAAACGTATCTGCGGCTTTCGCATAACGTAAAACCGGCGAGGACGAGCCCTTACACGGGCATAAATGAACGCGCGCCCGCCCTCGCGAGCTGATCGTCGTCGGCTCTTATATTTGCAGCGAAACACATCGGCCTCGGGCGACACACCGCCAAACGCGACGAGCATTATACACATGTGCATGTATATATGTAGGCGCCCGACGGCAGTGTCGACCGTGCAGTAAACCGTTTTTACTGTGTGCGCGTGCACACGTGAGAATCGCGCCCGTCGTTGAACGAGAAGATGGGAAGGGGGAGGGAAGAGATGGCAATGCGAGGCGCGCAGCGCACGGAAGAGCAGCGCCGGTATATATACGCGCGCAGTGCTTTTACGTAACGCGAATGCGAGCGCGCCATGCTTTGTTAACTAAAAGTTACGCCCGAGCGGACTTTACTGCGAAATCGCGTTCGAGCATAAGCGATTTAACTGGGGAGGGAGAGGGTGCGGCCGATTTCCCCTCGTTAATTGGACTTTTCAAATGAAAATGAGAGAAAACGCGAACTGGAAAACGTAGAATATACTTTTTCGTGAATTAAAACCCGGATAGCTTTTTTTTAACGTGTCCCGAGCTTTTATTGTGGTTTGGTTTGGAGATAAAACGTGCAAATTATGGCTGTGTTATTTTCGCCATCGGGCGCTGGAAAATGCTTTGTAAATATTGATTTTCTTAAAAAACGTGGAAGAGCTATTGTTTTTGACAGAGCCTTTCTCGCAAACAGGAACTAAATAAGAAAATCAGGCAAAGAAGTATTGACCAATTGAAAAGTTTCTAAAAGGTTGAGAACGAGTGAAGTGTTCACTATGACAAAAATATGTCTAATGTTCACTGAAAGGTTTAGTTAGTGGAAAAACTACTAATTATTATTGGTAAAAATTGCTACACCGCCAAATTAGTGAATATTCTCTAATGAAATAGTGTATATTATGCTCTAATTAAATAAACAAAAATAAATAAAGAAAAACATTGGCAATAGTTTATTTAAACAAAAATAAATAAACAAAGACATTGGCAATGGTTTATTTAAACAAAAATAAATAAACAATAACATTGGCAACATCTATTCATATTTTATATTATTATTAGCTTTAAGCTTTTATTAAGGTGGCAACAAAATATACCATTATAAAATTTATTCTCAAAAGTCGAGAAATAATGTTCCGTCTAGTTGTTTGGGGCGAAAATAAGAGTCGTGCATTTTTCTCTTTGCAGTAAGTAGTATCACGGTCCAAGGAGTGGCAGGACAAACTGCGTCTCTTCCTTGTGACACCCAATCTCGAGATAGCAACGATGCTGTTACGATGGTGCTCTGGTTTAAGGAGTCTACTGGCGAGCCAGTGTACAGGTAATTTTTCATTCTCTATTATGATCTGTAGTTTTAACAATTTTTTACTGCCTTCAGATATTTAAATTTAATCATTACCAAGAACAATTATTCCGACCACTATTTTAACGATAACTAATAGTAATGTAAAATACACATCCATTAATAATATCAAAATAAACAGTGATTATTTCAAAGAATACCGACGCAATAAACTTACGAATTTTATCATCTACCTACCTCGCCTAGAATCACTTACACCCGCATTATCCGCATTCACGCTGAACGCGGGAAAATATTCCGTTGGGGCGCATCAGCGCGGAAAACTAGCAAACTGTCATCTCATTTTAGCCTCCCCAGAGGCCATGAAACTCGGCCCGAAAGATTTACAAACGGTAACAGACGACGCGCCCGCTGAGATTTACTTTGAGAACGTGAATTTTCTAAAATGCTTATGCACGCAGCTGCGGTGTGGTATGCATCCAAATAGAGCCATTCATACTCGCAAGTAGCGCGAATATGTACAATTTGAACTAAGGGGAAAAAGAGCAGCGCGAAATTCGCAGGTATTATCGTTGGAATATTGAAAGCGAGGTACCTCTCGAGTGATTTCACTCGTCGCTCGAACATTCATAACACTATGCGTATTCGGAGTTACGGGAATGGGAATACGTTCAATTAAAAATCGATTAAATATTTGAAGTAGCGCGCCACTGTCAAATTGCATTTGAAAAACTAGAATGGAATTGTGTTCCGTTCAACGTACGGTGCACTAATTATGAACAAATTATTTAATCCTGTAATATTACGCAGCGTGTTTCCAAATAGGTAATTGAATTTATTTCGTGGAAAAAAAACTAAGTTCCTTTTTTAATAGTTTTTCATGAAAAAAGTGGAATTAACTTTACCATGCACAATACTTTTGTTATTAAATTTTTCCACAATATTCAACTTTTAAATCTGAAAAAGAAAGTATTTTAAAAAATAGATTTAAAAAATTTTTCATATCCATTCCGTCGAATTCAAAGAATTCAAAAAAACGTAATCTTTTATAGAGATTGGACTGGCTCGGTTAAAAAAAAAACATCAAACAACAAACTGCTACATGAATTGTCAAAAAAAAAGTTCAAATAACATTGAAAACTTTTATTGTTCTCTAGTTAAAAACAAAACAACGAAATTAAAGAATTCCGAAGATTATTAATCGATACATTCATCACTGACCGACTATACATCCAGCCACTCCCCTGCTAACAAATGATACGCTTCAGACGTCGGCGTCTGGAGAGTGGATCTCGGCGTTCTCCCTCTCTTGCCAAAGTCCGAAACAGATCACCTCACTCGTAGAGCACACTCGGGCGCGCGGGGGCCAACGCGCCCCCCAGTGACTGATTGTGATCGCGGCCGGAGGTGGGGCTGCATCGTCGATCCCTCTCGTTATATATACGTATAGTATATATACGTAAAATTTGCAGTGATCGAGTTTCGAGCCGCGGTCGCGACCCGAACTCTCGCGGAATCGTCCACTCTCGCGCGCTGGATATTCTGTGCCTAATCGATATGGCGAGCATCGACGTAAATGAACCGTGATGCCGCGCGCTCTCATATAATAAACGGACAAAGCGGACAAGATCGAGGACTGACAGCCGCGAGCGCCGAGTTCGATTTGCATTAACCGCGCGAACGGTTGTCGACGACTCTCACTTGGGTTCCCGCGGAATTGGATTTTTTTTCAGGGGGACGCTATTATTGAGCTCGAATTTTCTAGCGCATTAAATTTTTTATTTGGCTGCACGGCTTGTTATATCCAGTGCGTGTGGAAATGCTTTTACAACGTAGCCCGAGTTCGGCGAAATATGTAAATGTAGTTTTAATCTTTTTTCATGACAAAGTCGTAAAATGCTAATTTACAATTTTATTTTAATTTAGATATAACGTTAATAATTGTAATAATACTGAGTGCTGAAAACCTTTTACAGTATGTTACATGAATATTGATATTTATAATTCAAATTTTGAAATTTGGTCAGAAAAGTCAGAGGAATAAAAACTCATTATAATTATTTAATTGCTGACATTTGATCCCATTTATTAAATTTACAATATTGTATAGAACATGTGATGCGAACTCTATTTAATTTTCTCAAAACTTGGTCCACTCTAATGAAATAAATTACCCTTATACACATTTTATGAATGTGGATTTTATATGAATTTAAAATATAAAATTTAATTTTCTATAGAGGATATTTCAAAATGAAATATATTACGTTATTATGTCGACAATTAGTACTGAATTTCATAATGCAAAACAAAGCAAGGAACAAAAGCAAAAGTTCAAATTTACAGTAAAATGACGTTATTATTGGAACTTTAAAAGCTCATTATGAACATTCAAAGTACCGAGCTCCGCAAATATATGTAATAATCGCGTTATATGCGCACAAGATTTAAAGTATAACCAGAACTGCATAATGAAACTGCGTGTTTGTTTCACATGAAACGTAACACTGAACGTAAAATGCAACACAGAAATAAATCCACACTTCTCTACCTCAATAAACACAATAAAGCCTTACAAGGGCTTTTAGCATCTTATACAATAGACCCTTTGCACGGCAACTTCAGATTGCTTATAACACAATTGAATGCACGAGTAGAATTTTCGTATTGTCGAGATGCCTGCATACCGCGCAGAGCACGAATACTATACTACTCACTTTGCTTCGCACCCCGCAGTGAAGGGCGTCCGAACGACACATTATCGTTCGTTTCTGTGCACACACCTCTACTCGCTTCATCAACAGTTTTCGAATGCCGCCAACTCCGCCTAGTATTCGCACGTCTGAATAATCCAATACGACGAAATTCCAGCTCGCATATAGATATACCGAAAGGCGGAGTCGCCGGGCAATATCGTAACGCTTTATGCTGTAGCCAGCAAGAGCAGGAAAACGCGCCTCACTTACAAAGGCTCGGAAGCATAAGGGATTTCCTCTATGTCTCTCTCTCTCTCTCGTTCTCTCTTTCGCCAGCAGAAAACTACCGCTGAAAACAAAATTATACAAGCAAAGAAATACGCGGGGGCTGCTACCGCGCGGGATTCCCTTATTCCCGAGCCCGCGCAGTCCTCGGATAAAGTCCCGGGGCACAGGAAAGTGCTGACGTTATCGCTCGAAGCTCGCAAGCGGCGCTGCCAAGGGCAACGCTATAGAACTATGCACTAAACGACTCGGCTTCTTCTTCTCCTCGCGATATATACGAAACAAGCGCACTCGCGAGCTTACTACTACTATCCAGCCCCTTCAGCCTTCCTCATCCGCCGTCTCCCTTCTCATCTTACTCCCTCTCTTGAGTCAGTAGTGGTGCGCGCTACCTCTATTGTCACGCCAAGAGAGAGAGAGAGAGAGAGAGAGAGAGAGAGGTGAACACAACCGCGACGCTCTCTCGAGTTCCATCCGTCACGCGGCATGAGCGCGCGCTCGCGCGACGAGGAAATACACGGGGTGGGCAAACACATCCCCACGGCTAAGTGGTGTGTATATATGTACATATACGAGGCCAACAGGCGGGCGATCGCGGCCTGATCCGCAACATCCTCCAGAGCTATAGCAAATGCAGCGCGTTTATGCTCGCGCAAACAGCCCAGAGGCAGGGACGACGACGATGACGTTAGACGGCGGCGGCGATTGGAGCGAAGAGACCGCGAGCGTACAGAGAGAGAGAGCGCACGCTACTGCACTTTGCCTCCTTGTGTGTGTATGTGTGTTTGTGTGTGTGCACGTATGCACGCGCTGGCAGCTCGAATTATCGCGCCATTGTTCGCGAGCACCGTAACGATGCGACGCGACACAAGAGGGAGGCAAATTCGTGGCCGGCCGCTAATCCCTCCCTTCCCCTTGCCTGTACCCTCCTCCACCCTCTGTCTCTATACCCCGTCGCCGTCTCTATCTGGATCTCTGCGTTGCGGTTGCGGCTCGTGCAACACTGCTCCGGGGCTCGAAAAAGCAGCGGAAGAGCTGGTCACCGCCCACTCGGGTATACATACGCTACGGACGAGGGTTTCAAAGTGGCCGTAACGTTGACTTCTTACGAGTGATCGAGGTATTCAGATAGCGGTGAGTCGCGACGGCTGGCGCGCGCACAGACCGAGATAACAACGCGTGACCCCCGTGTTTGTGGGAATAAAAAGAGCCCCTTGTTTTTTGACCATAAGTTATACGAGGGATATTAAAACGTGACTGCGTAAGCTAATGGAGAGATACAGGCTGACCATAATGGGACGGTTCTACTTAATTTATTTTCGAATGGTATTATGAAGCAAAAATTGATAATGTGGTCGGACGCGAAAATGATTTTATAAATATATTATCGTGAAGGAAATATATAATATTAACCTGTTAAATTATTTATTGCTAGGGTAATAAATATGAGTAATTTTCTATTCATTGAATGTAAACTAATAATGATATATGGCCAGTGATTCAAAGTACTGAACAATAAGAACTAATTAATGATATAAATTTAATTTAACTGTTTTTAAAATGGATATCTATGTAGATACCTACCACTCTGTATTATTGATCGTATTTTGGATATGAGAATGGTATATTTGAACTATTTTGCATGTCAAGTGCATAAAGCATCAAAATTATAAGTGGTTTATACAGATTCGTCGAATTTGAATCTTTTTAAAAGGTCAATTCGATTATTGGAATTAACAGGAACCGTCTCTCCGTTTGTTTGCAGCTCACGCTTATCACCTACCAATCTTTTTGTTCCATTGGCATTTGAAATTTATATGAAAATCACTATAATTAGATGCACTGATACAAAAATATGAAATTCAGTTTCCTACCCGACCACTATGAGATTAATGAACTGAATTGCATCGCGTGTCGAAATTTAAATAACATCACCGCTAAATGACATCAGCATCAAATATAATGGGCTTTGGTATAGAAGAGAATTATTATCGATGAAACCTGCCCCAAACAGTGGCTTTCAGTAATTAACTGTAAAAGGTCATTATGCATCGCATTACGGTGTTGAGTGTGACAAATATTCTTTATGGATTCAAATACTTATGCGTAGTATCCAAACGGAATTTTGAAATTTAAAGGATTTGTAAAATCGTCAGAGTTATAAACAATAACGAAAAATCGCGATACTTTTATCATTCTATTGTCAAACATAACCCACACATTTCTTATATATTTACGTTATTTTACTATTAATATTTTATTTATTTATTTAGAAAAAGTTTTTCTCGATAACTAGTATAGACAACCACAAATCGCATTTCAAACTGAGCATAACTTGTAAAAAGGCGAAAACAAAAATCTCCAACGCACTCTTGCACAAATACTGTACGAAATGCTCGGGCAGAACCGCAATCCTTTTTTCCACGCTCTACCAACCTTTGCTAAAAACCTCACCCTAAAACTTAAAAAACACCGTAAATTCCTAAAAATTCGTGAGAACTCGCTTATGAAATTCGAGAGCGCTCTATATGTATACCATACATGCAGAGCCGACATAGTGCACGCGGAGGCGTGCGGGGGAGGACGACGTGTTGCGGCGTACACCGACGCTCAGGGGGAGTGAGAGGGAGAGGGAGAGAGAAGCAGGCGTACGTACACGTACGGTTGGCGACGACGCCAGCAGCAGCGTTAGCGTTGCGGGCTCTGGCAACGTCTCTCTCTCTCTCTCTCTCTCTCTCTCTCTCTCCGCGCGTACATACATATAGATCGAATCAGCCGGCGAAAATCGCCGAGTCGACAAACCAGCCGTCCGCTATTATGTGCCATTGTGCGTCCCTGCGTATATACTGCACGCCTAGCCCTCTGCCATGTGTATCTTTTTTTCGTTTTATTCGTTTTTCTTACCGAGTTCGCACTACTCTCTTTTTTTTAGTGTGTAGTACTTTTTCCTCCAATGAAGTATGCAGAGTATTTAAGAGTCGTACCAGAATTGTGTATGTGTGTGTGTCGATTTTCGGAGCGGGCAGTTGACCGTGTGTTTTAGGGGCACAGGAGTGTCGTGTCAAGAATGGTACTAATTTTTTAAACAATTTTATATAACTTTACAGTTTCCTTTTTATAAAAACGAAATATTCGCACCGGATCGAAGAACTAGAATTATGTGGAATTATTTCAACTTGTAAAAGTCCAAAAAAATTTAATTTAAAAACTTTTCATCCATTCAAAATAGTATTTTTATTTGTCGTCCCGGTCGCTCTACAAGATTTCACAACGGGAGTTTTTGAAGACACACGTCTATTGAACATTTTTTTGTCAAATCAATATTTCGCATGAAAAGCATTTTTCAGACGTGGAAAAAGTAGCACAAAATAGCATAAACTTACACTGACACAAAACATGTAAAGGTGCATGAATGGAATTCGATATAGCGACCCGAATATGATAGTAGTAGTAAAAAATTTCAAAAAATTTCTATCATCTGAATAGTTTTGCGAATTTCTGAAAACTAGTAATGTTTTCATACCTATCTGTCATGATAATAATTTCAAATATATATTTAAACTCAGCTCATACAAACCAAAATATTGGATATCATTTCGCTATTAGAAATACCTTCAATAGCTCGTATCTCAAGGAGGAAAGAGTACTTTAATAGGAAATTCCTCGTGTCTCTGTAGAATTTTGGACATCGCTGAAATTGTATTGAAATATTTCGAATATTATGAAACAATAAATGTCACATATAAAATATATATATGACATATAAAAAGAAAGATTATTCACAATATTTGCATCGCTATCAAAAATATTGCAAAACTAAATAATATTTTCAACACTATACAGCATGACCGCATTTTATTATCTTATAGTCTTCGGTTTTCCAAGAGAATGGTGTCTTTTAATTGTGCCTTAAATCTTCAGTAACATAGCCAGTTTGTTGCCAACGAACTACTATGAGACTTTTTATAGATACTTAATTTCTGACTCGCGTAATTTATATCACGAGGAATTTCCGTGGTAAAAATAAGAAAACTTGTGTAAACTTAAATAACTCTTTATATAAAACATTACAGTAGGTAATTGAAAATATTTTTAAAAAGTAAAAGTTTCCTTTTTTCGTATGAGTATACCTTTCGTATAAGGAGAAAAATAAACTTTTAATTAAATACAAATTTTCAACCATAAACGTGAAGGTAAAATATTGAATACCAAATTAAAAAGTTCTCCCGCTGCATTATAAAGGTTTTGATGAATGTTTCATTTGCTTAAAATATAAATCTGTGTCAAAATATACATTTTATGGAACATATCTATCAGCGTATATGTACTAGTGCGCGCGTGTGTCGATATATCTACGCGGTATATTTCGAAACCGTTTTCTGGTCAAGTATTCTGGAAGCATGATAAAAATAAAGGCATATTTTGAAGTAAACTGAAGTTGTTGACGTAAAACAAAATTTTACAGCTTATAAAAAGTAGAGTAAAAGTATATTTTTTAACTTTTTTAAAGGAGAAAATAAGATTTTAAATTAATACCTTTATTTAAGAAAAAAAGAGGATTAAAACAATTTGTATATTATTAGTCGAAATATAATTTTAACTTATTAATGACATAAAAACTTGACACGATAAGCATGTTCTTTTATTTCATAATTATACACTATATCTTGCATTTGTATATTTCTGGACCATTGCAAAGCAAATATTAAGAATAGAAAATCAAACAGAAGATAAAGTATAATTCCAATGCGTAAAACTTGAATTTAATATGCAGGCAGCAGCGGTTTTACTAAATAGTTTCTATTATATTTACTTTCTAGAATTATAGGTGTGTGAATGCGTTGACGATTCCGCTTACTATCCGGTCGAGAAAGCTTGAATCGGAGCAACGATACAGAAAGGGATTAGAACGTGCGGTCGGGGCGATTTTGTGAGGAAGAGCGAACAAAGTTGCTTTACAGGTTTCGTGAATAAACTCACTTCACTTATAAGCACAAGTTCAATTAAAAAACTATTTATTAAATTAAATTGTTAAGTTAACATTGTAATGGAGAAATGTACAGTCGTGTACTTGAATATAATGCGCAAACGAATTACTGATCGCGAGTCGTAGAAAATGCTTTCTTGAAACGCAGCGTGGATTGACCGTTCGCTTAGACTGTCCACAACGAAATAGGTAGAGGCAGCCCGCCAAACTGCCTAAGACAACAAGAGAGAGAGAAAGAGAGAGAGAAAGAGAGAGAGAAAGAGAGAGAGAGAGAGAGAGAGAGAGAGAGAGAGAGAGAGAGAGAGAGGAGAGACCAAGATATAGGTACTGCTGCCGTGTGCACCAGTGCTTTTACAAAATAAGTAAACACGCGGCGCTCGGAAAGTCTAGCAAGAGCTAAGGATTCCTCTCTCGCCTCACCTCGCCGACAAGCTTAACAATACCGGACAATTCCGGAATGCTTGGTATGCGCGACTTCGACGAGTCTGAATTGAACAGAATGTTTATCACACTTCCATGAAGTAGTTAAGGTCAATAAACGATCCGGCGTTTATCACACATAAAAATTATCAACACATTTAATAGATTGAAAACCGTAATACTTCTGAATCAATACGATACCCTATTAATCGTACACTAACTCATGATAACCCCGGTACATATAATACGAAACGCCACTCGGGGCACTCAAAAATCCAAATACACAGACGCATAGCCGCCTTGTTTGCCTTATGCCCCACGAGAGACGGGCAACTAATTACCCTTTTTGATTACTAATCGTTTCCGAAACAATGAATCTAACCAACGCCAAATTACATAAAGTGCTACGAGTGCACGCGCGAGAGAGAGAAAGAGAGAGAGAGATGGCATGCTCTCGTCCCCCCAGACGACGATTATTAGATAACGGGCCGGGCCGAGCTGCGGCGCATCGAAATGTGCCTGTGCCATTAAATCGCAACAAAGCTCATTAAAATACCGATCAGTCGCTTGCACGTGTATGGGTGTATGTGTACGCGCGCATTAGCCGTACCTATACACACTCCGAGCCTCTCGTTATCGTTAAAATTAGAGCGACCGGTGCGCCAAAATAAGCAAAAGTCGATGAATCGCTCGCGCGCTTACGCAATAATTATCAAT
This sequence comes from Torymus flavipes, assembly GCA_030522905.1. NCBI lineage: Eukaryota > Metazoa > Arthropoda > Insecta > Hymenoptera > Torymidae > Torymus > Torymus flavipes. Next base: position 7,798 of record JAPYZO010001039.1, on the reverse strand, counting down.
TGTTTGCGCGTGTTTGCAGGGAATGGGAGAGAATTTGCGAGGCATCAACAGATCCCGAGTGAGCCGCTCTCTTTTTTCCTCGCTCTGGCTTTTACCTTCGTTATACAATCGATAGGTATAGCATGATGGCTCAATGTGCATCGGGTGTGTATATCTATTATCACACGCGCTCCAGGTGCGTTGGAAAATGCGAAGAGATCCGAGTTGGAATTGATGTACAGTGTTAATGAAAAGCAAAGCTGTTTAGTAAATCCGACGCGCTCGACCTCGCAGCTTTATTAAGTGTCTTTTTGCTTCGTGCGAAAGATGGGAACACGCGCTCTGACGCTGGCATAATGATCTTTAGCGCGCCTGAGAGAGCTCGAGCCCATCCCTGATCTCTCTCTCTCCCTCTCTCGCGAATTTATTGCTTATTATGACTTTTGACCTCATTCCCTCCCACTCCGCCGTCTCTCGTTTTATAGTCTCCTCTTATTACTTATGCGAATAAAGCTCCCGACGCAAACACGCTCATAATACTCCGGAGTGGGATATATAACGCTTGCGCGCGTGCGATTAAATGAGTTAGAGCTCGCGTATATGCGAATATATATATATATATATATATATATATACGTGCGCGAGAGATATCGCACGGCGAGTTGTATTTGATTTTTGCAGGTTCGCTTCGTTGTTTTGACGCGCTCGGAGCTCCATCGCGTTTTATTAGCAGGCATTTCGGTGTGGAAGTTATGGAGAGCGCGAGCGTCGCGTGTATTGCTTTATCGGGTCATGGGAGGAGAGAGGGGGACCTTTGAATAATCTGATTACGAGCAAATCCGGGGGATGACGCGCGTCGTATCGTCCCTATTTTACGAGCTGGAAAAGGGGTTGCCGAAAAACTGGACTTGATAGGAAAGGGACACTTGCTGATTTTTTGTTCGTAAAATACAATTTGCATTTTTATTACGCTCGTTTCCGGAGTGGAAATTTTCTCTTCTAATTCGTTTTTTGCATGCACGACGATAATATTACCAGTGAAACTATATATACGCCGACTCTCGCGCAGGTGCTTTTTCATTCCGACCAATGTATATATCTCGCGAAAACAAATGCTTTAGTTTTTACTGGCGCTGCTGTTTCCTTTGACAACGAACAGGAAAAGGATTAAAATTGTTTTCGAAATATAACAAATGTTAATGTATATCGCGTATTGTAAATAAAAACCATATAACTTTATAGAGATAAAAGTGGCATTTTACATAATTTTTTTTAAGAAAATGAAAAATCCGTGAGTATGGAAAGTAACAAATGAATTATTATTCTGTACTTTTACAAACAAACTCAATAAATTTTAAATAGTTAGAAATGAAATATTAAGCTATTTTCAGATCTTCTGTATAATATGTTTATACACTTCAGAACATTAGATACCGGTGTTATACTGGTGGCGCGAATATGAAAGAATGCGATATTGAATATCATATGATATTTTTATTGATGATAAACGGCAATATACGAATAAATGAAAGAACAGTTCGGCGAACTGAAATAATGCGCGAATTTCATCTATTGACACACTCTGACCTGATTTCGTACACATTTGAGACAGCGAAAATAAAAAAAGAAACGCAAACAAATACGCGGACAAGCCAATAAAATTCTTTGTCACATGTGTATTATCCTATTTATAGTGTTTTACCTAAAAATCCGTATTTCATTCCGTATATAGAAACGTGCGCACGGAAATTCGATTTGCCCACCTTTTGTATTTTTAAATTCTCCTCTCCTACGCAACGGAACTATGTACTCTACCGTTTATTCCGTGCCGCCTCATTTCTCGAAAAATAAACACAATTGCTCCATATCGATCCCGCCCGGCAGCCAACAATCCAAAAAGATAAACAATGTTTAAGACTCGAGCCGACCGCGCGCGTGCCACTCCCTCGCTCATGGGACCGGTCGAACGCAAATTCCGGCCCCTAAAGTGGCCACCTGAATTTTCCATAGGCTAGAGAGGGGGGGTAACGGTTAGGGAGGAAATTTCGCCTTCCCCATTGGCTATCGTGAATTCGCGATTCTTGAATTAATAGTGAAGCCCCAGCGCCGAGAGCTGCGGCAACGCAAATGTCGGCGTGTCTCGTTCGCGGTGCGGCGGCGCGCGGGGGTGCCGCTCCCTGGGGCACTGTCTCTCTCTCTCTCTCTCTCTCCCCGCGCGAATTGCCTAATAAAGACGGCCGCTGCGTTGCATGCGCGCGCGCCAGGGCCAATTGCAATCGCAATCGCGCGACGTTTGAGCGGCTCGCTCTAGGGGGCTTTGGCGTCATCGCGCGGCCGCGAGAGAGGGAGGGAAACATGACTATATACATATACAGGACGCGCGTGTTGTGTAGTAGACCGTGTAACGGATGTGCGAGTGTATATATGTATATGTATACGACTATAGGCGCGCGAACGGTGTACCATCGGACGATCTGTTCTTCTTGTCGTGTAATTTGTACGCGGAGTGTTTAGGGGTGTGGGCGGAAGATGATTTTATGGGAGAGTAGTTTGGTTTATCGCTTGATCCAATAGTGACTGGTATTACTGTTGGGACCTTGGGACTTGTAAAAGTCAAGAATGAACGAAGTACTTTGAAAATGTATATCATCGATTTAAAATGTGTTCTCGAGGTGATTTGGCCGTACACACAGTTCCAACTTTATAAAAAAGTTTGTTTACCAGGAGAGTATCAGGAATTCGAATCACGGATTCGGCTCAAACTTTACGATATGTCTTTGAATATAGAAATATGAAAAGAGTTGCAATATTAGACCTTAACACTCCAATAAACTCAAGGGGAAACTTTTAGCTTTCTTTGAAAAAATCTTGAAAAAAGCCTTTTCTTCGAACGGTAACCATTTAATCTGGAAAAATTTTAAATAACATTTCAAAAGGAGCAAACAGGGCTAGAATAACAAGCTTTCATTTGCTTTTTTCAAAATTAAAAAATATTCATTTCTTGCAAAGTAATACAAATTCAAGATTAAGCAATCAAAATGCACTGCCTATAAAATTCATTGTTCAACGTCATGCATATTTTGGTTCGTTTTCATTGCTCAACTTTAAAATTTCATATCGTTGGAAGAAGCAAATATTTTTTTATTCTGAAAAATCAAATGAAAGCTTGTTTACTCTAGTTTTGTTTGCTGTTTTTGAAATGTCATTTAAATTTGTCCAGTTTAAATGTTTACCGTTTGGAGAAAAAGCTTTCTTTTTATGATTTTTTAAAAATAATGCTAAAAATGTCCATAACTTGAATTTTTTGGAGCATCAGGGTCTAATATTGCAGCTATTTTCATATTTCTATATCCAAAAACGAATCGTAAAGTTTGAGTCGAATCCGTGATCCAGATCATTGGGACTCTCCTGGTTATATAGACCTATAAAACAGGTAAAAATGTAAAAAATATGTCTTATAAATTATTTCATTATTTTCCGAATCTATTCCATTTGTTTGCAAGAGAATTAATTCGAAAAGTATAGCCGAATAAAATACAATTACATTTTTCATGCCTTTCCCAATTCAATCCCTTTATCACGGCGAAACTCGCCACCACTTTGACTTTTACTTTTGATTCTTCAAGTCTAGGCGACTCTCTCATCCTCTCTCTAACTCATCATCTCTCTCTCCGTCTCGCCACCACATGCGCAACCCTAGAATCCCGTTCTCTCCATTAGGCGAACTGCGCCGCCGCGAAACTTGCGGCTTCTAAAACACAACCTAAATTGACAGCGTGCATACATATACATATATACGTGAGCTAGAGGCAAAGTTGCGCGAGCGCCGGGCGCGCAAAGGAACGCGCCGAGTGGAAAATACCGCTACAAGACGGTTACGATTGTTTTATTCATAAGGAGAAAACGGCATTAGGTAAGCTGACAATCGGCATTCGGAATCCGTGCGCTATACGAACTACGGCAGCAGCAGCGGCGGCGTCGGCAATCGCTGCCGCGCGCCGCGCGAAAGAAAATGCCGGAGAGGGTGAGAGGAGAAAGGGGAAAGGGAATGCGGACGGTGGCGGGCCCGAGTTCTTTTATCTGCTTACGTTTTATTTACATTTATACAGCCGGCGAATATAAAAATGTCCCGCCGCGAATCCAAGCTGCCCGGGCTTTCTTCCTATCGGCTTTTCTTTCTTCCTCTCACGCTTCGCTCTCGCGTCCCAGCGCGCCTTCTTGTTTTACGTAAGAGCGGAAAAGAGGAAGAGAGAGAGTTTTCTCTACAGTTGCATTTATGCATGATAAATACCGTGACCGTGCGACGCGAGCGCGCAGGCGAGCTGAGATGCATTGATAAGATGTCGGGAATTACGCTGGGGACTTGAAATTATAGGATTTTTGCGGCTGGTAATACGGTTTACGCAAATTAGATTTGTTTTGCTGCTTCCTTTGCTCCCCGCCGACGCCTCGTTTTTCTGATTAAATTTTTCCCGCAGTCTCGGATTTTATAGCTTAATTATATCGATTGTGCTCTTAACAGATTGTTAAACGGACTGTGGTAGAATGTTTACGATAAATATATAGTTGTATAAACAGCTTCATACAGCAGTGAACAGAAAATTGCTCATATTAGCGTTAATGAGAAAGATTAAATGATCTGTTAGTTAAATACAAACACGATATGAGTGTAGTTTAATTATATACATACCTGGAATTTGTTTGCACTGACAAAATATGCTAAAAACTTGTCTGATAAAATTTTTAATATTTATGTAAATAGTATTAGTTCAAAATTCATGCAATATTTTAAAATAGTAATTTAGTATTTTATATATGGTAATTTTAAACTTGAAGCATAATATGGGACTGACCGCTAGTTTTATTTGCACAAATTTAAGCTGAATAAAATGCGCTCATATATTCTGCATGGACGATTTAACGCCTAGTGCACCGAATTTATTCCGGTCATTTTTTATATCCTCTTTGCGATTTACCTCATATTTTTTATATACGTAAAAAAATAATGATGTGACTTCCATATGTTATAAAAGTCATTATAAAAATGAATGATGAAAATGTTTGAAATATTTTGCTTCCTATATTTTTTTTTAACCGTCATCGAAGAGTTCGTATACTTTTTTTTCCGCTTTTAAAATGAATTCAAACGCACTTAAATATCACAGATGAAAACATAAAATTGTACTTAACGATAAGATGAAAATCAATAAAGCACGTAGGTATATACTTTACTCCTCTCTTAAAACCTTCAGCTGCGCATTTTATTACTTTATGCATACATTAAATATATACGTAGCTGAAATACTGTGATATGATTTTATGATAGATGAAAAAATGTTAAATTCGTGTAATTGATCGTGAGAACACAAAAATGTGAATAAAATGAAACCACTGAAGAACACTGCTTTTTGAGTAACATTTTTCATTAGATTTATTATTGTTGTTTTTCACATAGTCTGTATTGTTCGAAGAATTACATTTACAAATATTTCACCTGCTCATACGGCAAAATAACTTTCAGAACAAAAATGTTTCTGGTATTTTCAACGTAACTAATTTTAAAAATCGTGCATTTCACAGATAATTTCACTTTACTCCTTATTATTGAAATATACTAATTACATAAATCTAAAACTCTTAGATAATTCAGGAAAATAATTGGTGAAGTACATGTTTGAAATGTATTCCTTAAAAGTACACATGCTGTAAACGGAAAGATCCCCTCAGCAAGGAGATTGCATCCCGGCGAATCCGGCATTCCCCCAGAGAAAAAGTTTACCTCCGCACGCGACAAAACAAAGCTACAACCCTAATGATTACATAGAATTCTTGATCTCTCCTGCAAATCGCTGTATACAGCCGTCTAGCTTTCTCTCTCACCCTCCCGCGGGGATAAAAATCGAGCGCGTGCTTATACAGCCGCGGGACACCTGCCGGCCATTGAAATCCATTTTGCCGTCTCGCATTGGAAATGAAAGTTAGCGTCGGTAAATTGTATTTCTCCGTCGTTGCCGGCGTCGCCGCTGTCGTTGTCGTCGCCGAAGGACGGAAAACCGAGAACGAGAGGAAAGAACGTTATACGAGGCGGGACGAAAGAAGGAAAGAGGCAGTAGCCGGGCACGGAAGCGACTCCGTGCTGCTGCTGCTGCTGCTGCAACCACAATCACAATTCTTTAATTTTATGCGAGAAGTTAAGCTTCCTTTAAAAGTTTCCCCCTCGGCGGCGCTTAGAGCGCAGCTCCGGCGCCGCCTCGCCTTACGCTTTCCACTCCGCGCGTGTACGTATATAAAGTCTAAACTTTATGTATATTCAATGGGAAGGCCGCTACCGCCGCCGCCGCCGCGGCGCGCACTTCCGAATTAATCGAGTTAACGATCTATCGTTTAAGAGCCGTTCGCAGCCGTTTACAGTTGCGCGAGCGCCCCGAGGAACTTTTGTATTTGGAGCGTTTGCGAGGAATTAACGTGCCGCGGCGCGCCCGCGCGCCCTCATATACGCCCCAGCCTTTAAATGTTTAGTAGAATGGATCGAATGGGAGGGGATAAGACCCGCGAGCTCGAGGAAATGCGATACAGCAGCTTTTTAACGAAGCTTAGTGATATTAAAAGTATTAAGAGAACGGCTATGAACGGGGAATAGGAATGGCCGGATTTGTATATTCATTTGCGAAGGAGGACTTTATTTTGCCTTTTTTGTACTCTCGGCTATTTCATTAATATAATTTTACACTCGGTATCAACTCGCTTCGCTGCGCTTGAATTGATAAGCTACTCCGTCGTTAATGATTGTCGTTAAGTTAATAGTTCATATCCAAGTTCGCAACTGTGTATTATACGCCAAAGTTTTAAGTCGCTTTAGCATCTCTGAGGCTATATGTAGTATTCGTATGAATTAGTAATCCTGCCATTAGTTGGCATTTGACACGATTTTAATTCTTAAAATGTTATTATGCATATAGTATTTCTAATTTTATAGAAAAAAGTGGGACAAGTGAAATTATTTATGTTTCTTCGATTAGGTGATTATGCCATTTTGCAAGAGGGAAAGTGAAGCAATATTAATTCAACTTTATAACTACAAATTATGTTAATTTTTTAAGCTAGTAATATGTTAGGGTGTATATATATTATATACCCTATACCTACAATTGTGTCGTATGTAGAATTACATTAAATAACAAAAACATTTTTTCAAACCTTTTGTAATTGTATATGAATTTCCAAATTTGATATGATTTAATTTATTAGAATTTTACCAAGTTGCTTTCTTAGAATTTTCTCAATAAATTATAATTAATTATTAATTTCAGAAATACCTCTGGGAAGTAAATATAAATACTTCAAATGTTTTTGCTCTTAGATGCAAAAAAATCTGGATACTCCACATACCGTTAATTAATTATAATTTACATTATTTATTTCATATTATTTTAATTAATTGAAAATGCACTTATTTATTCGTTTGATAATTATATTGGAAAACTGGAAAATTTCTCCAGCTTCTGGAAATAATAAAATTAATTCTTTTTTGCAGGAAAATGTTCTCATATATTAAGTTATTACCGTAAAATTTTTTACTTAAAAGTGTAAGATATCACCTTACTTACCACTACATGCACTCATATTCATAATTATATTAACTAAATTTTATAACTTCGAGAAAAATATAAAAGTAATGAACTGCTAACTAATCAATATTGATTCTCACCAATTAAAGCTTCTAATTAAAACAAAACTGTAACAAAAAATCAAGTCCAACACTTTGCATCAATGTTTCATCTTATTAAAACACACTTAGTCCATACCAACCGAAAAACGC
>JAPYZO010001038.1:0-20372 GCA_030522905.1 Torymus flavipes | reverse complement strand
ATAACTTAAGCGAGCGTGCGCGGAATAGTAACGTCCTTCCCTGATTTATCAAATATTAACTTTTTTCGTATCTTAAAAGTCTTAAGTAGCCTCTAAGCATACAAGTATTATAAGCATAATTGATTTGTCAATGATATGTTTACACGCTAAACTTTTCTTCTGAAAATTTACTTCTTTTTGTGGTATTTTTTGCCTTACTACATATTTGTCTCTTATTATTTCAATTAAAACTTGTTTTGATAAATTAGTTTGCTCCATTTGCGATATAATATCACGTGACATCGATCCTCTAGTTCGTGGGAAATCACCTGTATAAATGACAAGATCCACCTCACCTCTGACACAAACAAAAGCCACCTCGGTACACACGCCCGGTAAGGCACTTCAAGGTGGCCCACTCCCAACTCTGTGTGATCCTCTATACCCTCCTAAGCACGTACTCGTGAGACACTTTCATCACACGCTAGTGCGCATAGCAGCCCCGGCTCGCGTGCGTGTCCTTCAATGGTTCAGCTCGCTCATTGAGCAACGAACTCTCTCGCCGCGAGTAGTCAGGTTTGTCGAACTCTCCCGTGCGTGTGTTATACGTCGCGCTTCGGCCGATGCCACAGGAGGCGGTGGCGGCTAATTCTCTATTCATGAGAAACCTGGCTTTGAAGGCGCTACCGCGAGTTATAAGATTTGCGCGCGCGGGAATGAGAAAAAAGCTCGGGTGTGCGCGCAGGCGCTCTCATGCAAATGCGCCAATTTGAGAGAGAGAGAGGGAGCGTCTCGTCTTTTTGTGCTAGAGGAAGGTTTGTTGCTTCCTGCTTCGCGAATGTTTGCGTGTGTGTGTGCGATGTGCACGGGGAGGTATAGTAGCGTCCGCGACGTGCTTTTACAGGGTAATTGAGGTTTAATGATCGGGGCTTTTTTCACGTGTGCCTAAGTAAGTAAGCAAGGAAGCAAGCGAAGGTTCCTTGGTTAGATTGTTTTTGCAGAATGAGGGGGATAGGTATCTATACGAGTTTAGGTGGATCCACTGCTCCTGCAGATACGTTGAGTGATGAGATGAAGGTGTATGATTTTTCGTGCATAAAAATAAATTTCTGAATAGGGATAAGGGTAAAACTTAATCATTATAAAGGAATGGTAATGTAGAATTTTTAGTAAAAATTTCATAGTTGAACCATCGCTAGCGAAACGATTATCTAGTATATGTGCAAAAAACTGGAAGAGCTTCTATTAAACTTAATGATTTTTTATTAAGAATTTGATTTAGATTCATAGAAGCTTCTCCAGAAAGTAATATAAGACAGAGTATCATACTTATTTGAAAATTTGGTTCTACATTATTATTATAAACTGATCAGCTATGTATAAAGTTAACAGCAATGTCAAATATTACATAGAGATAATGATAATTGGAACGAAAAAATTTGTACATCAAGTACAATCCTTTGAACCATGAAATAAATGTATACATCAACAGAATATACAAATCACCGCAGACATAAGCAAATAAATATAGCAACATTCTATTACACCCATCAATCTATTATATTTTTGCATATCTTCGAAAAAAAAAAGTAGTATAATCCCGTTCGATACATGCCAGAGGCGCATATTTACACCACTCGACTCCCAATTAATTCATCCAACCTTAAAATTTAACCCAGATATATATACGAATTTCCAAGCCCACGCAACCTCACGCAAAATTCAAATTCTCGAGATTCCACTGCTCACTTCTCGCCTCGACGGTTCGCGCAAACAACACACGACGAAGCAAAAAAAAAATCCCATGCAAATGCGCGCCGATCGTCCGGAATGAAAAACGGCAAAACGGAAAACCTCGCCGGGGTGTAAATGAAACCGAACTGGAACGCGCGCACATAAGCGCGGAATGATTCACGAAGGTGTAGCCCGATTAATTTAGAGGCTAGTCGTCGTCGTCGCTTCGCGAGACTGGATAACGAGAGGCGCAGCAAAAGAACGCTATACACGACCTACATGCACCGCGCGCGCACGCGTCATCAGCGCGCAGAGGCGCGTGTGTGTATACTTAATGATCGGCGCACAAGATTGAGATCTCGATCGGTTGACTTTGAATAGAGTATATGTATATAAGTACAGGAGAGTGCAGCTGGGAAACTGCCGGCCCAGCTGTTCGATGCGTCAGTGATGCGGCCGCGGCAGTCAAGGTTTTCGGATGCGATCTTTTGCAAATAAGAAATAATAATTATTGAGATTGAGATTTACCGTGGATAGGATAATTTATGAGTCGAACGGGGCTATTTTTACGAAGTAAAATAAACGGAAAGGTCTCGCGTCCTTGTTATGTGTTATGGCTTTACGATGACTGTTACGGTGTGTATGTACGGTTACATTGTCTAATGAAACATTGATTCCAGATAAATTATAACGGGCATATAAGCTTTGCAGTATTAATGATAGGTTTTGTAATAATGTAGTTAATTTAAGAAAAAAACCGCCTGATAGGCTTTAAACTCATCAAGCTCGCTGTCCGTTTAAGTTTGAATAAATGTAAATAGTCAACGAAGAAGCATAAATATATAAAAGAATTTTTAACAATCTCTTTCAAGAGCGGAATTCGATAAAACAAGATTCTTACGGGACCATTTGTTAGCCGAAACATTGCGGTTTTATTGTACTCGGCTGTTTAATTCGGAAAATTTTCTCATTATATTCTGCACTCTTCTTTACGTCGTGTACATTCTTCGTGCACTTTAAACGTGTACCAAACAAATCGAATGAAACTGGCATTCTTTATTGCCAAATATTTCAAGAGGCATTCCAACGGATAATTCGCCAGACCGGCATTCATGAACCCCGCTGAATTATTTTATATGCTTTGCACATCGTATTCGGTGGGTTGCTTATTTATTTTGCAGCGATCATCTATTTATTTCATCAAAGTGGTGAAGAACATTCACAAGGAATATACATAATAGATTTTGATTAAAACGAAGACCGAGTGTAAAATTTTTAAAATAATAGCATTTTTTATGAATATTCTTTCAAAATTATGGTATAATAACTTAGATATCGGTATTTCGCTATTTTCTATTTAAAAAATCATAGTAATAGAATTTTTATATATTAAGCTGATTCCGAATTCTCCGGTTCTCCGGTCTTATATGGGTTTCATACTTTTTTTATGGAGCTTTTTGAAGTAAACGGTTAACTAAAGCGTTAAGTAAAGACTTAAGTAAAAAGGGTTAAAGAAAGGGTTATGAAAAGAGTTAAGAAAAAGGTTAAAAAAGGATTAAAAAAGGGGGTAAAGAGTTAAGAAAAACGTCGAGTAAAGAGAACGAGCGACAGCGAGCGTTTTAAGCCTTGTTGGTAATAGAATTATTTCGGTGCACATGCCTGCGTGATCTGTGACTGCCCTAAACTGCAATACAAAACTCAGTTTTCAATTCTATAAGAGAGTAAATCATTTATCATTAATTATTTTTACTGCTACATAAAAATTATTACACTATTGGACAGTTATAATTTTTAATATATATAAAATAACGTAATTTTCAGAAATCTATATAAAATCATAACCCAATTCTATTTTCTTTAACGACAGGTATAAAATATTACTAAGACTTAATACTTATACGTATAAAAACCAGTTTAGTAGAAACTGTAAAGTCACCACTTAAGACCACCTGTCACCAAAACGTAAATTCCTGCCTGATATAATTTACAATTAATTATAATTTGAGAACGTTCTTTTCGATCTTCACAGGCAGCCCGAAAGCAACTCAATCTCTTATCGAAATAGACGCAATCGAAAATTTGTCAAAACAAAATCGAGACATCTTGGCAAAACGGTACCGTAATTTTTTTTCCCCTCGTAAACCTCTACGCCATCTAAAAATAAGTCAGCAGTGGAACGTCGCGCAACATTATGCGAAAACGTTCGCAGGTGGGGCAGGGCCGAATGCTACCGCAAGAAGAAGGAAGAGTCCGGGCGCGCTAATGGCGATCTTGATAAAATTTATGCCGAGAGGCTGTTGAACCCGCGCGTCGCTCGTTGTTGACGTTCGATCCCTGACCGTTTAAAAAACGCCCTCTTCAAACGAATTTGAATATACGCGTGTGGATGTACAGTTACGCGGCTTCTCCTCCTTCGCATGCCGTTTGATGATAAGCTTAATCAGATTTAGCAGAAGTTTGAAAAGTATAATGGGGAGCGTAATAGGGCGTAACGCTAGATTAAAATCGGCCGATCTTGACTATTATGAAAATGCTTAATTTATGCATTATCTGTTAATTATTCATAAAGCGTTTATGGCATTTCCATTACATAGCGTGCACGCGCGTACGATGCGAGTTTTTCGCAGATTAACGTCAGCTTTACGAGACAGAAGGGCATAACCCTTACGGGAATAGGTAGAGGATATTTTGCGAAAAATGCAAAATTGTTCTTTCTCTCTCTCTCCTTCCCCCGTGGATTTTATTTTCTCTTAATCTTTCTTAATCTCATATGCATGCGCGGTTTTCATGCGCGCGCAACACTTTTTCCCATGAATTTAATTTGCATTATGCATATATGTGCGCGCGCAGACTTGACGTTCCTCGTGATTTATTCGCAATATAATACACAATTACACCTGTTTCTTCTCGTCCCGGTTAATTAGCCCATTAACAATTATAATGCACACGAAATGCGCTGTTATACAACTGCATTTTGCGTTGTTATTGTCAAAAACCGTCCTTTAAAATTATAACGAGATACTGTGAATGAAAAATTCCACGTACCTTATACGAAAATCTATGCTCTAATGATAAATAAAAATAAATATGTTCAAAAATCATAGGTATAAATTTATTGAAACGTATAATTTGCAAAATTTTAAAGATTAAACTATTTTTTCTTTATTGGTATTACAAAAATTATTAACAAGAATTTAGTTTATTAACATTTCTTTTTCAAAAAAGTTTTTTTTTCTAATGTCTGAGTCAAATAAGCCATCAGAGGTTTTGTAAGAAATTGTCAACATTTTTCGAAGTACTCTTTAATAATAAAATATATTAGAATAAATTGCCATTTTACTATCAAAGATTACAATTGGCATAAACAAATTATTCTGAATATTATATTACAAGATAAAGTTCGAATATTTGCATAATTTTCGAATCAAGAAAACCCAGACGGTTTAATTCAAAAACGTTTACCATCCCAAAGCTTTCTCCTCAAGAAAGCAAACCACAATCCACCAACAATTCAAGTCTTAAACACTTCGAATTAACCTGATAATTACATGTTTGTTTACCCGATCAAGCACTTCCTTCGTTAGAACGGAAATCTTTGCAAATACACACACGTGTTAAGCTACAGCAGCCCGCAGCGCTTGTTTGCCCAAGGCGTGTAATTCGAGATTCCCCGCCGCGGGGCAAGTGCCTGAGAACCGAGTGGCCAACTTAATTATCACCGCTGCTAATTCGCACTGTGCACACCTGGAGGACGGACACTTTTCCTAACAGTAACGGCACACGTTCGCGCGAATTATACGCGCTTTAACCTTTTTAACAACTAATGACGATGATCGCGCTAAGACACACTGACTATAATTCGTATCTTTTCCGATCGCGGTGGTACAGCGACTTCCTGATACCGCGGAGTGATACGAAGGGCTTAATGGTAATGGTGAGGTAAGAGAATGCGAGTTCTCAGAAGTATCGCCTTCTGCGGGATGGGATTAGACGGAGAAAAATCGGTAATGAATGGGTAACAGCAGAATTGTGTGTGCAAGAGATATATCTTTAGTTGGCTCGTATGTAAGAGAGAGATGGAGATTGCCTGTAAACACAGTTTTACAGTTGAAATTAACGTTTAATCAAGTAATTCATTTTTTAATCCTTCAGTATAAAAATTGTAGGAATACTTTTATCCAACAAATTTGTAAATATAAGGAAAATTATAATCTTAATTAAATTGTGAGTTCCATCCGTCGCTCTTTAATTAAATTTTTTTTACCTGTTATAATCTTATTTTTCTTTTAAAATTCTTATTTGTATTATATATTCCATTACTATTTAATAAAAAAAAATTTCTACGATACAATTATATAATATACGTATAATTGCTTGAAATTCTATTCTAAATAATTATTAAACTATAATATAAAGTTCTTTATGAAAATTCAAATTATTCAGAATTGCAATAAAATAATCGAGATTTTCTATCAATATGAAATCAAATAATAAAAAAATGTCTTATTCGGAAAATCAAGCATGGGAAAAATACTTCTCAATAACTCTTCTACTTTGATGACAACCTAAGATTCACGTCTACAGCGAATCCATAAAACTTTTATTACTTCACATTTTCGTAGAGACACAATAAAAACGCCTATCCTATAGTCATCCTCAAACTCTATCCTTCTACTACTAGCCATTCTTTACATACCGTTCGCACAATATTTCACGGCCAACCGACGCGAAGTCGGTCAGCAGCGGCAGCTGCTGCAAAATCGGCGCTCGAAATCTTGTCGCATGACGCAAACAGCAACCCACGCGAAAGCGTACGAATACACTTATCCACATACAGACACACACTCATACACACTACACACAGTTCTCTTCTCGCGTGTCCATCGGGTAGTACCGCTACGTTGCGCACGGATTTTCCGCGCTGCACACACACACAGACACGGGCCAAAAATCGCAGCGCGGCGTTAACGGGACTCCAAGGTGGCTTACGTCCGCTGGGAATTTGCATAAATATTGCATTAGCCGAGCCCAAGCATTTTAAGGAAGATTTATTTTCGTGAGAGAAGGTGATGAACGCGATCATCGTAAAGGAGGTTGCTAGTGTGCGATGACTATTCGCCGATGAGTCTAAAGTTGTAATGACCTTCGGTAACTGTGCTCTGATGAATATTCAGCGCGGGCGTCGTTTATAGTATAGTGTGGTAGAAATTTTAGCCTTTGTCGGGTTCTAGTGAATGATGTAAGAAACTTATTCCCATATTTATTTTGGAGCTGTCCGAGTTTATAGTGATCTTTAGTTTTTGCTATGGGTGTTGAAATGTGCACATTTCTCATAATTTGGTGAAAGGGCATTGAACTTATTTCTTTTGGAAAGAATTTTGTGTAAATATGTATAAGATCATTGATGTATCAAACTAAAATATTAAATGTGTACTATTAAGTCTATAAACAATAAAAGATTTTATTTATAAGACTTAACAGGGGTATACTTTTCACTGTGACTCTGGTTATCTAGTATATACTATAAACAATTCTCCAAAACTAATTTGAACTTTTACAGTTCTGCAACATATCTACCAGGTATCTAGCTGACTAAGTTGATCAAATATTTTTAAAAGCGACGTCCAGTAACATGTTTCACTACATAGAACTCATTTGTAAACAAGGATATGCTCATGGGATATCGGAAAAAGCCTTTTAAATATTTCCTTCGCATACTGGCGACAATTTTAAACTTTTTAATTTTGTTAAAAAAGATTCTTTACTAAATGATGTACTATTTTTTTAGACTATCGTTTTTTGTTAAATTTTTGGAAAATGTGGTCCGATATGATGTACCCGCTATTAACTATTAGAGCCTTATCTCCTCGACGCTGCATTTTTAGAAAAATTAGCATACAGTAAAAAAAAAAGTTATGTTTAATAATGAGAAGCACCCTCTATTTGAATTGTTATTTGCGGTACCTAGAACAGAAAAAAATAAGTCCAATAAATGTGCCTCAAAATTCAATTTTGAAATTTTTTTTAAGCTAAAAGTGAAAAGTTGTGGTGAAATACTCATATACCTCCTTTAAATTATCTAGATATAGATATAGGTATATGTATATATCTTCTTCCTTCTATACTTTTATTGAAAATGACTCCAGGATTGTAAATTTTTGCTTCTAAAATTAAATCAACTAATAGGTATATCTTTAATTTATGTTTCAGAATGATTACTACCTGCCGCCGAGATCGGCGTGGTCACGTGTGCCCCCGCAGACGTCGAAATCAAATCGTGGCAGTTCGACATGGAAGGTCGGCAGCGCCATGCTCATCATCATCGCGATGCTCGTACTCGTTGCAGTACTGGCCATCGCGGGACTGGCTCTCTGGATGGGAGGTTAGTATAATATGAACGCATCGTGATTAATTTCCGATTGAGTCTAGGCGAAGTTCGCAAATGTAACGCAGCTTTTAAAGAATGAAATATGAAAATCAAGAAAAAAATGTCACCTATAAAATTAGACTTGATCGTTGATAGTTCGAAGGAAAAATACTAATTTATTTTTTAAGTTGAAATGATTTTAAAATCATTAGTCGGAAAAGAATATTCTTATATTTTTAGGCGCAACCGCTACCCGGAAGAGACTTATATTTTCACCATGAACAATGGACAACACTTAAAAAACCAACGTTTTATAGCGAAATAATATGTTTTTTTGGGTTGTTGAGAACCTCGTTTGAGTATTTTTTACGATGTTTGTCAGACGTTTGTGGGTAATCAAGTTTCACATCTATCTTAACAAAATTTTGAATGATTGACTTCAAATTCAGAGATCATTTGACATATTAAACGAACTGATAGCTCTATACGAGGAGAAATCTATTGTAAAATTTAGAAATTGGATCACATTTAAAAATCATAAAAAAAATTGATTGTTGGAGTCTAACTTCTTTTATTATTAAAAAAATATTTTTTTCAATATCACAAAGCGTCCTCTACGAGGAAGTATTTATTAACTTTTCATAAATACACTGCATAAACTAACAAGGAGGGTACCTAACCTTTGGGTCACGGATTTGTACCGAATTGAAAGATTTTGTTTTAGAGTAAAAAATATTGAACCCCTGTTCCAGAATTTATTCTCATAGGCTCTTTTACTCAAGATATGTGTCATATTATTTCCCCCCTTTCAAAGGATTTGAAGGGTGCTATTTTCAATTTTTTTATGCTATCTTTGATTTTTCATAACTTTCTGAAAAATCGATATTTTTACACGAAACAGCGCTCAAAATAAAGCTTGTTCTGTCTACTTTTATTTTTTTTATTTATTTTCGTAACGGGAATACTTGCCGAGTTAAATACAACAGAAGAGACGTCATTTTTTTAACAAAATAACGCATTTTTAAGATAATATGGAGAGGTTCAATATTTTTTACTCTAAAACAAGATCTTTCAATTTGATACAAATCCGTGATCCAAAGGTTAGGCACTCTCCTTGTAAGTAGTCTATAGAATTCACTAAAATAAAAGTCTTGCATACACTAATGCTTATTATTTGAGGTTTAATATCATTCACAATGGTAAAAATATAAGGTTTTCTCCAATAGTAACTGCAGTTACGTAAGAAAGAGGTGGCGATGACCGAAGTATGCATGGGGGGCACGGCCCGTCTATAGTTGTTAATTAGATCTAAGATCAAAATATATGAAATTTTTATGTAGAGATTGTACGCGAGGGTTTAATTTATCAAAATCGTTTCAGGATTTTCAAAGTTTTTAAATTTTACAAAGTCATATAGTATAAAATAGTATAAAATCAATTTTGCTGATCGTACCAGCTCATTAAAAAAATTTTTTTGTTATTGTAGTAAGAATGTTTTAAAACTTATTGAATTTAGAAATTTTCATGATTCTGAGATGATGGAATGAAATTATGATTATATCCGAGCTTAGCAATTGAGTTGAATTGTAATTTTATATAAACTAATTGTAACAATTTATTTTTTCAGCACTTCGGACGGATTCAAAGAATGGTAAGAAAAATAAACATTTAACTTTAAACCCTATTAGTGTATTAAATATAAATTGAAAATTATTATTTCTGCAGCTATCGTAGGCTTCGTCGGTAGCTTTAGAGTAGCAAAAGGAGAAAAATACAATCCAATGTTGAAATTAAATACGAGTATGGTATTCCGAGAGAAAGAACAGAAGTATAAAAATATTGTAAGTATTGTTTTCGAAAAATTTTATATAAACTTTCATGTACTTACGTTAAATATACATTAAATATATTTTCTGATGTATTTTAGTTTGAGCTGCTGTTTAGGAGAAGTGTATTAGGTGCTGCATATAATCAAGCTATTATTGACAAATTTGAAAACAACACTTCTAAACTGAAAGTCTTCTTCAGAGTGTATTTGGATAGGAGGAAGATTCCAAGATCGATAACTAATGTAGAAGATACGATAGAAGACATAATAGCAAAAGAAACTTATTCAGTGTCATCTCTATTTAAAGATATGGAGCTGGATCTGACAAGCGTCACAGTCAAGCGTGAGTCGTTTATTTTATATTATATATTATTTTGGTTAAATATAAATATACTGTAATGTGTATTATTGTGTGAGACTTAGAAATAATTGTCAAATTATGTGCACAAATTCATTTAAAGAAAATTTTAAGGTGGACAAAAGTTCTGCCCAGTTGCATGTAGAGAGTTCGAAAATCAAAATTATTAAAATCACTAAATACGATTATATAAAATTCGTAAATTAAAAAAAAAACATTTTTTTTAAGGCATTCGATTCACTAAGACATTCTATGATAATGATATTAAAATAATTTTTTCAGGAATGAATCCAGAAGGTAGTCAGAATCCAAAGCCAGTCTCGTCAACGCAGCAGCGTAATACAATGATTACCAAGAATGGCATTCTGCGTCCCAATCGCAATATCTCACTTATCACGAACCCAAAACTTAAACCGAAAATTCCCGAGACAACTGAAATCGATCCCGAGTCGGAAATCGACTTTAGTAATATTCCTACCATCAAAGGTACATACACCGCTATAAAGCTAAATGCTACTGGAGCCGCTGTACCGAAAAAGGAAGAGGCTCCAGTTACGGTAGCGACCACCACGACGACAATATTACCTCCAATTAGCAGTGCCGCAGCTATTAGTTCCATGCCTTCGACTACAATGAGAGTGGAAACGACGATTTCTACTAGCATTCCACCGACGACGTTCGTGAATAGTGGTAGCAGTAGTACTGACAGGATTGTATCAGCCGAATCAGGCTTCAACGAATTCCGAGAGCCCGATTTAGAGACCTCTCCCTGGAGACCCATCGTTCCTCCATATCTGAATACTGATATTAAAATGGGACCTAATATTGTTACCACAGCAGCAAGTACGGCCACGAGTGCGAAATCGAATCATCAAATGGATAATCTAGGTAAATAACTATTTTATTTATTTGAAATTCCATGAAAGATATACTAAAATTCGAAAAAAATACATATTAAAATATAATTTTTTTTTGTCAGGTGAACCCTTAAAGACAGTAGTTGAGCCCTTTCCAACATCAAATACGTTAGTCCCACCGATGTTGATTGCCATTGACGACGACGATACCGTGTTTCCGCACGATCGAGTAGTTCCAGAAGAAATGGTGAACTTCCGAGTAAACGGCAAGTTCAAGAACAAAATTCCGAACATCGCTGACCAGAGCACAGAAAACGGCAAGCCTAAGATCGAAGTTTCGGGACAATTGCCACCCGATACTTACGACATACGTCTCAAAGCTTCGACAAATTCGAAGGCACCTCCTCCCCCCATAAGTCGAGTCGATGAAGTAATTGATTACACTAGTGCAACTCCTCATTTTCCGGGTTTCAGTGAGGAAGAGGAACGACCTACCATTTTGACAGGAGTCGGTGTAGCAGAACCGGTACTAGAATCCGAATTAGGTAAATAGAAAGTCATGTTTTTTATAAATATTCAGTTTCATTCTTTTCTTTCTAAAGAAAATTAAAATTCTTACTTTTGTTATAGGACTAGATTTGGAGAGCAGGAACAAATACAGTGAAATCATGGCTGAAGAGTCGGAAGACAATCACAGTTCATTCAACGGAAACGTAGAACCACAACAGGAGCCAAATCAACCCGTTTACACCAGTTACAAGACTTCCGACTTAAATGGTGGATCGAAACCTCCGCTCGTTCGTGTGCCAGAAGCGTTGAAACCTTTTACTCATACAATACCTGTCGATAAAATTAGCCTTGCAAACGAAGATGTAAATGCTGGAGTAGTCGAAGTCGTGGATCCCGAAAAGATCGAGAAACCACCAGTAATACCGATGAAGAGCCAAGGTATGATTGCAAACCTCGAGCGGATAGTGGAAATTGAGACGTTTGTAAAGGACGCCAGCGAAGAAACAAGTGCTTCTACGTCCGTACCACCAACGGAGATGTTGATCGATGACGAGAAAGTTCTAAAGATGACGACGACTGAGGCTATGGCGGAGATCATACATCCAGACTTCAACAATGGAGAGAAATTAGTCCTCGCAGAAGAGCCAATCATCTACCCTTCAAGAAACTCAACTTTTATCAAGGTAAGTCATATAACTAATTTCATATATTAAAAATTATAAATCTTTCCATAGAGAAGGTAGTAAACAAACGATACGGTGTTGCAGGTTGACATGATTAAACCTCACCTACCCACGATTACAACAGATGTTATCGAGGAAACTACACCAAAAGTAGAACTGACAAGTGAAAATTCTAGACAATCGACAACAACGCCAGCAACTACAAAAAAACTTTACAATGACACTTTAAAGGCTAATGTTGTAATAGATTTGGTAACTCTGGCTCCTGTCAAAAGCAATACCGGTAAATTATCATTTTTAGTATGATACACATCATTATTAACAATTATTTTTGTAAATCAGTTAATTTATATTTGTTAACAGGCGTCGGACGACCTATCCGACCACGCCCAAAGCTTGACAAAGAAAAGAAAATACCGACTGAGGTAAAGAATACAACAACAAACACAAACTCATCGGAAGATACAGTTCTTCTCGAAAGGCTCTTCGGTCTTCAAAACGGTGAACGAGATTCGTTCAAACGAGACTCTTCAGAGCAACAAGAGCAGCGTGAGTTCGACAAAGATTCGGGCCTAGGCACCATTGAACAGATAGTCGAAGTAGTCACTTCTATTAGCACCAAAGTGTCTTCAAGTATCAACGGAGACCAGATGATTCTCAAACTGGTTATCACGAACACAACGAATACCAGCGACAGCAAAGCTGCGAACAAGACAACAACGGCGACAGAAACGTCAAACTCAGATCGCAAAATTGCGACAGCGCAGGATAAGGATCAATTGCTCGTGGATAATCTACGCAAGCTCGCCGAGGTGAGGACTGGCAATGACGGGCCTCTCAAAAGGCCGCGGAATGAATCGTCGATACCGTCACCCAATGTTGGGACAAGGTATAAGCCGGACAATTTAATTGATTTAGAGAAATTAAAAAAGATCGCCGACGTAATAGCAAGAGAAAATGAAACCTCGACGGCAGTGTTGCCGAAAGAGATGACTTTAAATTATACTCTAAGCCGTGACGGTGTGCCGGTGATGACAAAAGCACTGAACAAAGCCGAAGAGAGAACTGATAAAATGATGTCGACGACGGAGGAAAATTACATCAGTCAAGCTCGTAAGTAATTTAAGTAATTCTAACATTGTTCTAAAAGAAAAGACACTACAAAGCAACACGTTTTATAGTAAAAGTTCTGTAGATTGAAAATGAAAATGCAGAATCATAAGAGTAGAAATCGTATTATGTATGTTATATATGAGTAAATCTCAGCAACTTTTAACTTATTGAAAACTGCCAAATTTCCAATTCAAACGGCTATAACTCAAGTTCTATGCAAAGCATGTGATTGAATCAAAGTTTAAATATTCATTTTTCTTGAAAAACTTTAGAAAAAAAAATTTATAGAACAAATGCTTAGAATTAGCCAAGGAATACGGTGAATTTTTTCAGAATTTTGATGGGCTATTTTATTTTTTTTTTAATTTGGCCATTTTTTTTTTAAATCCAAAAATGACCTGAAAAATTCTGAAAAATTCAGACGTGTTCTTTAGATTCTAAGCACTTTTGTTAAAAAAAATAAAATAATAATTGAAGTTTTTATGCAAAATCAACGCCAGATTCTGAAAGAGCATTCTCTTTTTGAAAAAAATAACTCTCATTTTCATTTCGAATCGTACACTTAACCTTGCGTACACAAAATTCTCGTTTTGCGCATTAATGGGTTAAAGAAATGTACAGTTTTATATTTCCCAAAATAGTAAAAGGAACAGTCAGTAACAGTATTTTGGAATTAAATTAAATCTTGTTTTAGCTAGCTGAGATATAGTTGAAGTCAAATTATTCGTTTTTATTTAATAATTTTCTCAATAAACTTTAAATTGTATAATATAATAGTTTTCGCGCCCTGATAAATACTTTCAATAATTACTACGTTTTCGTCAATTCAATAAACATTCAACACACATTTGTTATTGATTTTCTAACAGAGTCTTGCCACGGATTCCAATGCAGCGATGGCAAATGTTTGCCTTACAGCGGTCGGTGCAATATGCTCAGTGAGTGTCCCAACTCCGAGGATGAGGCCAACTGCACGTGTGCCGATTTTTTGAAAGCCCAACTACTTCACAAGAAAATTTGCGATGGAACACTGGACTGCTGGGACTATTCCGATGAATCCGATTGTGGTAATTTTAAATTTTGATCCAAAATGTAGTTTATCCTATATTTTTAACAGAGTACTTATTATTTAACAGTCGTTCTGTGCCATTAAAAAATCATGATATCATGATAAACATATATTAATACCATCTTAAACAATATTTGAAATTATTAAGGTTGATTTTTTCAAGTGCTCTATTTTTTGCTATCTTAAAAAACGATCAAACGATTATTACAAAATTTTTCTGTTAAAATAAACTAAATATCTCACTTTTAGATTGGTGTCGAGCTGGTCAGTTTGTCTGTGGTAACAGCCGTTTCTGCATCGACCAATCGAATGTTTGCGATGGTGTGAGTGATTGCCCTCATGGTGAAGATGAAAAGAAATGTGCCGCCCTGATCGACGACGAACTCCAAGCCGCTCCCGAACAATCTTCGCAGACCTACCGGGACTTCTTCACGAAGAATAATGAAGACGTCTTGGCCGGCGAAGATGAAGGGCTGATGGATAGCATCGACCGCAAGGATGTCATCGAGGAGGAAGAGTATGTGACGACTGAGGATGACGTCAATGGTAATCTGACGGACGTGGTGTCTGGCAGAGAGATTTCGTCCTCGAAGCTCAAAAATAGCCTGGTACGAAGCAGTAATGCATTCGTCCCCTTTAACGACAGATTGGATGTCAATAATTACAATGATAGAGGATATTTAAACGTGCGAAAGAATGGAAAATGGGGAAAGCTATGCTTGGATGACACGGATCATTTGCTACAACAGAGACAGTTGTCGTGGAGCGTCGAGGACCTCGCGAGGGCAGTCTGCAAGGCTATCACTTATCAGTAAGTACTTAGTGTTTCTCAAAATACAACATATATTTGTAAATTGACGAAATATTTTATACTATCTTTTCCATAAACTTGATACAAATAGTAACAATAATAATAATTCTTTAAATAAATTATAAATTACATTTGTTTACAGGGATTTTGATAAGGTTGATAAAGTTCAGGAAGATCATCCTACATTAGATAAGACTTATTACAGTCTTTCATTGAATGATGACAAATATACAGACAGGACTAGTTTAACGTTTAAGAAAACCAAATGTCTCAGTGGCGAAGTACTTAAAGTAAAATGCAAAAACTTCGAGTGTGGAATCAGGACTCAAGTGCCATCACAAGCAAGGTAAGAATATTTATTTCAACATTTTCAGCTCTTGAAAATATCGAAATGTAACTAATATATATTATGAAAATATATAAATAGCACACTTAAATAGTAATGCACTGCTGTAATATTTTTAGTTTTCTTTAGTTATTAATTGAACTTAATAAATGTAATATGAAGTTACATTTTGAATATTTGCAAATGCATGGGGACATTTAAGAAAATGGCCTCATTCTCGTCATTACAGAATCGTCGGAGGTGGCAGCTCCTCGGCTGGCAGTTGGCCATGGCAAGTAGCCCTGTACAAAGAGGGAGATTATCAGTGCGGGGGAGCGGTTATAAACGATAGATGGATCGTGTCAGCTGCCCACTGCTTTTACCGGTAAGATTTTCATTTATATAATACCTATTATATCAAAAATATTGTCAAAGGATAAGAAATACATTTGAACAGTCTTTTAAAATATCATTCAATTGAATACAAAACGTATAATCATTTTTAGAGCCCAGGATGAGTATTGGGTGGCGCGAGTCGGCGCGACACGCCGCGGCAGCTTTCCGAGCCCATTCGAACAGGTGATCCGATTAGACTACATAATTCTGCACCCGGAGTATGTGGATAATGGCTTCGTCAACGATATCGCGCTTCTGCGGCTGGAAAAGCCAATCACATTCAGCGATTATGCGCGACCTATATGTCTACCCACGAATGAACCCAGAAGCGGGATGACCTGTACCGTCACCGGATGGGGGCAGCTCTTCGAGATCGGACGGATATTCCGTAAGATACGATTTAAATTTTTGGTATCTGTTTTTGATAGCGCAAGTTCATTGATATATGGTCAGAATCTAATCCGCGATCAAGACGGTAGTGACATTACAATTCATAAAATTTAATTTTTATCATTTTATTTTATATACTTACATACCTACCTGAAAATTAACTTTTTTCAATACTTGCACTACATAAGTATTCTTCCGTACAATCTTCTAATTGTATTAAATATTTTATAGCTGACACATTACAAGAAGTTGAACTTCCATTGATATCAACTGAGGAGTGCCGCAGAAAAACTTTATTCCTTCCGCTGTATCGGATCACCTCCGGAATGCTTTGCGCTGGCGTCAAAGACGGTGGAAGGGATGCATGTCTAGGCGATAGTGGCGGACCACTGGTTTGCTCGGAATCGGACAATAAATACACTCTTCATGGTAAATAATCGCAAAACTAATGTAATGGTGCAGTCAATAGTATTTATTATACTAATTTATAAATCTTATAGATGAAATCTTGACTTTTCTACGCATTTCCTTCGGACTTATATTTATCTTTTTTTATTATTTTTTTTAATCTTCATATTAAGATAAATCTAGACAATGTTTGAAATTACGTCTACCTACATATACCTATTCGATGTTTCTTTGCAAATATCTTCCCAATTTCCTGAACATTTTTTCTAAGTTATACTCGAATCTTTTCTAGTGTTACAAATCTGACTTGGACTCTTAGGTAGATGCCTTTTCAGCAATTTTTTTAAATAAATTTTTTTGAGATAGAACTCTTTATCTCTTAACTCAGAAACCAAGCACACTTAATGGAAAATGAACAGTTTTCCCATAATTTAGACACACGCAGATATACAATGAAACTTTTACATTGCAGGTATAACGTCGAATGGCTACGGGTGCGGCAGGCCGGGCCGACCGGGAGTCTACACGAAGGTGCACCATTACGTGGACTGGATCGAGCGCGTGACGGCACGCACGGACGTCCCGTCGACGGCGACAAGCTGCAAGGGCCATCGTTGCCCCCTCGGCGAGTGCCTGCCCAAGTCCCGCGTGTGCAACGGCTTCCTCGAGTGCTCCGATGGCAGCGACGAGCGCGATTGTCCCACCCGGGTGCGATAACCACTCGCCCGAAACACACAGATACACAAACACATACATACCTCCCACACACAAGCACCGCAAAGACTGACCTACGTATGGAATACACGTGTCCATGTATTATGTAAATTATCGCACGCACGCACGGACCACGAGCAGTCTGATGTGGCGAGATGATCGAAAGATCGAGTCTTCTAGAATTTTTAAACGAAGCTTACACTTTTGAAGTTCTAAACAGATTCTTTTTTGATTCATGAATGTATATAGAGAGAAAAAATATTTTACTATATTGAACAATATTTCTTACTTGCTCAGTTGGAATCTGGGATTCAAAGACTCACGAGACAAAACTACTTTGTTTCTGTACACGTCAATTTTAGATGTATGAATCATTACTTTTCCCGATATTTAAGAATATTTGTTCACTTTTGTTTTAGCCGATGAGAAGACTCGGTATGATAGATTCATTTATATTTAATGTGAAAAAGCTGCTTTTATTGAAAAGTATGATATTATAATAGGTATTCTATAAGCCTGTAAATAATAAATAATATTATTTTATTTTAGATGATAATAGTCACACGATTTTATACACGTTATAATATAAAAAGTAATGTACTGAAGATGTTAACAAGATTTACTTTAATTTGTTTTAGTTCTTCAAATGATATCGAATTACAATTTATGTGTATATATATAACTATATGCCAATAGTTTTTATTGTTCATAAACAATGGCAAATTTCTTATTACAAATAATTATAAGTTTTATATCCTTACTGAAATTAAGTTTATCGAGTGAAATTTGAAGTAGTTTTAAGACATATATACAAATAAATATTATAGTTATAATACTTTTAGTTAGATATTTGATTAAAAGCAGCTTATTCGTGTTGAATTGTATGCCATATTCAGATCCTTTGAATATGATTATTGGAATTTAAATATCAAAATAAACATGGAATAAGTAGTTTTAAATTCAGCAAAAAATTATTTCTCTAATTTTTTTTCGAAAATAGTAGTTTTCAGTACGCGGTAAAGTAATATTATACGGACCGTATGAGAAGTGATGCGCCTGAGAATGCACAATTCTCACTAGATCCGTAAAATTTTCCGGCCGAGTAACGAACATTATTTTTTGTTAAACGTGTCCGTAAAGTACGACTTTACAGTCGCCAAACAGGCTGTAAAGTACGTACTTTACGGATACGAGTGACAAAAAGATAATTAATATATATCCATATATATCTTTATATATATGGACAACTGCAAAACTATTATTAATATGCTGTCATTAAAGATAAATTTATATATAGCTAATATATTTTTATATAATAGATATTAACAAGACTTTAAAAAAATAAATAATAAAATGTATTTATGTAAATTCCCTTAATCGTATTCAACATTTTTAATTCAAACGTGTAACATATGTGATGTGTAGCATAATTAGATTGAAGAAATAAGTTAACGTAAATTTTTGTTTTAAAAATAATATTCATAGCTTTAAATTTTATTATATTACTTATAAACTTAAGTGTTAACTCAAATAAGGGTAGTATATAACACGTTTTTATAATTAATAGAAAATTTGTAAAACCCTAATACTTTTACAAAACAATAAATGTAAAAATAAACATAAATATTTTAATTGCCACACCATGTACGTACTTTTTATTCATATTCAGAAAACAAAATTGCCAAAAGCTTCGAAGATTCTTGGAAATATATTTTTGAATTATATTAAAATATCAATTTAACAAAATTATGATTTAATTTAACAATTTTCTTTGAGAAAGCATTCTGCTAAAGCAGTTAGCAGCTGTTTTTTTTTTAAGAAACATATTTTAATTAATTAGGTACGGGTAAATATTTTTGTGATTTATATTGCAATCTTATGAATTAAAACTTTGAAGTGAATATTCTCTTGATATTACTTAATTTTAGAAAAGAAAATTAGTTAATATTTTCGTTTTTTAATGTTATTTATATGATAAAATTACCAATATTTTTAAATTCAATAAAATTTTATTAAAAATAATATAGGCTACGATATAGACATCATGTGTTAAAATTTATAATAGTCGTTCGCATCGTTTACCCCGGCAATTAAAAAATATTTCCAAAAAATATTTTTCTCCTAAACTAACCTGGAGAGTGTCAGGGATGCGGATGATATATTCATCTCAAATTTTAGAATATGTTTTTGGACATAGAAATATGAAGAAAGCTGCAATATTAAACCCTGTCGCTTCAAAAACTCAAGTTATGGACATTTTTGCCTTATTTTGAAAAAACAAAAAAGCCTCTTTTTAAAACACTAACCATATACTCTAGCAAAGTCTTTAAATCTATTTCAAGAAGAGAAAATTAAAATAGAAAAACGATCTTTCATTTGCTTTTTTCGGGATCGAAAAATATTTGTTCGTTCCAAAGTTATGAAAGTTTAAATTTGAGCAAAAAAATGCACTGTTAGTTAACGCTGCATTATCATAACGGTCGTTCCTATAATTTGAAAATGAAGTTTTTACATAGACAGCGGGGGTTGAGGTACGATATCGCGCGGGGGTGCGGCCCCCCTAGTCTTATAATACCGAATACAAAGAAAAATTCAGTTAATTTTGCTTCCTCCTCGAGGAAGCTTTATGATAGTAAAAAAAAAGTTTGTGAGATAATGTGTTAGGAATGTTGTTTAGAAAACTTGGAATCGAAATACATTTTTAGAAAATGTCCGTGTGTGTGTATGTGTCCGTATACGCTGATATCTCATGATCTACTCAACCGATTGTAACGAGAGAGTGATCATTTTTTCAGATTTTGCTACAACAATTGGGGTCAATATTTTATTT
>JAPYZO010001037.1:0-41349 GCA_030522905.1 Torymus flavipes | reverse complement strand
AAATTGAAATATAGGCATTGTGACAATATTGTCGGAAGTTTATGTAAATATTCGATAACTTTGCAAATTAAAATAACGCCAATATACATTACCACAGGCTCAGCTCAACTGTTCGCACTCATCAGACTAGAAACCTCGGATCCGTGACTTCACGCGGTTACGCCCTGATTGTCGCATATTTTTCACGCCCCTTATTCAATTTAATTCACCCCGCCGTCCTCTCATACGTAACAATATCAAAGATAAATGCTGTATGAGACTATAATAAAATCTTCCATTATTTTATATAGTAACGTGAATTTTCTCAGGAAATCTTTCTTAATGATTTTTCCCAGGAAATTTATAAATTGCACATAATTATTTTCAAACATGCTTCAAATTCCAATTTGCAATACATCTTTGGAATATAACGATCCCTTTGGAAGCGAGGAATAGAAGTGATACGCTTAGTTCATTCTTATACGCCTATATCGAAATCCTGAGGAGAAAAAACCATCGCAAGTGAACAAAGCGGTCGGACCAGTCAAAAATCGCAAAAAAGAAACCACCGACTTTCACAAAACGGTATTAGCGCAGCTCTATCTCTACAAGTCACCATAAGAAATCATCCTTCGTATACTTTTCTATTCCCACATATACGTGCCCCTTGCGATCGGCGTTTGGACAATATAAACCTTTCTTGAATGCGCGCCGCGCGCATAGCGTAAGTATAAGTACACAGCGACCGCTTAAACATCCCCGGAGTCTCGCGATCTATCTCTTTGAAAAGCCGCGAACCGTGGCTTCATGAACTATCCCCGGCGCGGAAGAATGCCGCGCAAAAAGGGTCTTGGCGTGCCCTCAGCTCCGTACAATGGCTGACTTTCGTAAGGCAAAAATCAGAAAGTTAGAGCTCGCGCGCGCGCTCGGGCCGGGCCTGCTGTCGAGCACAAAAACACACGCACACACATGCGCACACAGGAGAATCAGTGAAAAGGTGGGAAGATCCCCCTAAAATCACGGTCCCCGAGAGGGATGCGCAGCTGTCAGCGAGAAGGCCGACGATTGGCCGGAGCGCTCGGCGTCACAGCCATCTTGGATTTTTCCGGTTCGGCTTCCCTCTTTTATTTGGACAATGTCATACAGTCGCGGAGCGGGGGAAAAAGGTAGAGAGAATGAGAGAAACAGAGACCCGAGTTTCTGTGAGTGCGTGCCATCGCGCCGCCGTCGAGAGTATATGTGAGGAAAGTATTGTGTGCAACAAGCGGATTCAGTTAGTTAATACTTTCAAAAGAGTAATTTCAACCGACTTTCTTTCTTTTTTGTTTTGCGTATCGAACTTACAATTACATCGTTTTTAGAGTCTGCAGCTTAAGTTGAAGTGACTTTACGAAGTCATTTTAGTATCTAACCCGATCATTGATTTTCAGTCACTGATATTTATGTTCAACATTGCATATTCCTAAGCATATTGCAAATCAATATGATTTTTATAAATATTACTCATTATAAATATGTATATAAATAAAGAATATTCAATAAAAACGCAAATTTTTCCTATCTAAAATGTCATATAGTATACCTCTTGATTATTTTTCGTTTTAATATTGAAAAGGTCGTAAAATAATAATAAATTATTCAAAAGTAAATTGTCGTTATAAACATTAAACATTATAAATAACATGTTATAAAATATATATTTTGATAAAAGTGTACACTCTCGATGTAAAAAAATATTTTCAAAGTAAAATTAGTAGAAAAAAATTCTGAGTTCAATATAAACTAATGCAAATATTTCTATAAAAAAAATGTTTAATTTTCATTTTTTCAAATTTTACGGCTTACCTATAAACTGTGCAGGAAATAAATTTAAAAATACTATCGAAAAATTTCCACGAATCTCTATTTAAAATCTCAAAACATTTTTTATCTCCTATATCTCTTGTATTAATCCTCCAAGCTGGCCTATACGCTATCCTTCTCTCGAAACCTTACAATTGGCACGTCCGTGTACGCATGGCGATTCTTTTCAAGTGTTTACCTCTCGGCACTGCTACATCTCCATTCTTCAAAAAAAAGGTGCCATAAAAAAGCGAGAGTGTAAAAAAATTAACGCAGTATAGCGTGTCCACTATTTGTGCAAAGATTTGGCCGATGTAACGGCGGGCAGTCGTCGCTTTTACGCCCGCAGTCTGTGTGTAAATAAAACTCCTCGGCTTACTAGCACGTTCCCGCGTGTTATTGATACAAATCCCGTCAAAGCCCGGCTACCGACGTCGTCTCTGTCGTCCATCGAGATCCCGTATATAATGCGCGATCACGCGACGAGAGAGAGAGAGAGAGTGAGAGCTACACAGCGAGAAAGCCTCGGGAGCGAGGGGGTGAGAGATGAAAAAGGCCGAGTACATCGGAAGGGTTACGCGTGCACACGCCACCATCTCGGGATTAGGCACAATTATCGAAATCGGCTGCAGCGGCAGACCGCATACGACTAGCTGTTCGCACGATGTGATTTTCAGCGATGGCAACGCCCGCGACGGGAATATTGTAGTCAATCGATTCGGACGAGCTTTTCTCGATAACGCGCTCGTCTTGGCAAACAAGTCGCAAAAATTCAATCTCGCGGTCCGATTACGTGTGCGAGTCCGGGCGCACGTGCACGTGTGGCTTTAGTCGTGTGTGGGAAGGGACGACGAGAGCCTCTCTCTCTCTCTCTCTCTCTATGCTATATTCTTTCGTGGAAAATCGGCTGGTACTCGTGGTCGAAGCTTTCCACGGATTGTGGCGCCATTTCCACAACATCATATTTGACGGATTTCAGTCAGATTTTCGGTTGATGACAGTCTCAAGTATTATACCGCGAATTCTGTTTGCTTGAAGATTTTCCACTCAATCAAGTGGAAACATGTCTATTTATAAATAATACTACATATATTATACTTATCTTATATAGTAATTTCTGACAGTGTATACATAAGGAATTATACATAAAAACTTTCATTTATAATGGCTGAAAATGTAGCTAATGATAAAAACGTTAACGCTATCAACTCTGCAAACCTATACAAGTTACGTAAACAATAAATAATATTTGTGAAGTGAAAAGATTTTAAAGGTTCATAAAAAAAATCTTATCCTTATATTATGCTACCAGCATAATAACACTCCATATTTAATGCCTTGGAATGCGAGAAACTGCGCGAGCTGGCTTTTATACCAAGCCACGCCGCGTATATAAAGTCATCGGTTTTGTAATCCCGCGCGAAAAACGTGTTTATAAAATTAAAAGCGAACTGCTAGTTAGCGAGAGTTACGTATAAGATAATCCCCGCGCGCGCGCGCGGCGCACTCAACATCGGACGTCGCGGATTTGCGCACCTACGGGAAATCCAGTCTTCGCGTGTGCAAGAAACGTGAGACTACTCGCGGGATTACGAAACACTACAGGCCTACCGCCGCGCTGCAACTACCCGACATCTATATGCTATACAGCCGCGAGCTCGACATACACGTATATACCGCTCATTTACCTTGCTTTTAGGGTCGATGCTCGCTTTTCTGCGCGCTCTAACTTCAACTTCCATCGGTAGAAAACCCGTTACTTTCTCTCTCCGAGGCGTTTATATATATGGGCGTCGCGCGCCAAGCGAACTCCTCTTTTCTCTGACCTAAAGCTCAAAACGTAAACGTATATGGCTTTGTGTTCAATTTATGGCATAAATTCGAGTCACGTTGCAACAGCATCAACAATTGTATAGCATTTATTTCTATTTCTCCATAAGCTCGTGCAATAATACCACAAACTTCGGTTCGAGATTGAAAATTCTTCTAATATCTATGAGCGCGCGAGAATGCGTTTGGATTTTTATTTTTCGTTTTAGAAAGTCGATGGAGTTCAAAAGTATTCTGGATATTTAAAACACTAGGTGCGACGCGTGAGAACTCGACGAGTTTATTTTTATTTATGTTATGTACGTAATATTGATGCAAGTAATCCTTAAAATGACTATATAACTGCTCCTTCATTTAAAATATATATACATATATTATTGTAATTAAATCAAGGTGGTTTAGAATTTCTATTTCTAATTAACAAAATTAATTAATAATAAAAAAATACTACTTCAACGTTTACAAAGTTAGCGAAACAAATTACTTTAATCCATCGAAATTACACAAACTCTTCCCCCACATAATCATTTCAATATGCTTCGAACCTTATAGTGACTGTCGACCACTACGCTCGTCAAGTCGCGCCCCGCCGCTAGATCTTATCTAATTGTGATCATTACCGAAGGGTCTGAGGCTTATCTCGCTTGCATACAGCTCGCGACTGCAGCACGCGTCACTCGAATCGCATCCCCTCTCTGTCCTGCTCTCCCGAATCCTTTCGTCCACCTTTGCAGGCGTCTCTCGCACAACAATTAACGCACGCGCGCGCGCGCAAGAGAGGGAGCGGGGCGGGAAGGGGGAGAATAAGTCTCTCTTTTGGTGGAGCGACTCTTGGTTTGGCTTGTTATAACTCCGATAATTATGTTACCAATGCCGTCGCGGGCACAAAGAACCCTCGACGAGCCTCGTCACAAATCCCCGCACGCTCGCCGAGGATAGGGGGAAGGGAAGGGGTACGGGAAAACGCACAGTGTGTTCGCGCACGCGGGAGACCGAGAGAGAGAATTGGAAAAATTGGTTCGAACGAAGGGCCAAGCAGAGAGAGAGGGAGCATATGCGAAATTCACATGCATGAGCGAGAATGACACAGAGTTTGGAGGGAGAAAAAGAGATAATTTGGGTATGTGCTAGACAGAGACAACCGACAGCATTTTAAGGCACGAGAGAGAGAGAGAGAGCAAAAGAGAGAGAGAGAGCAAAAGAGAGATGTAAAGACAGGAGAATTGGTTGCCTAGTAGTAGGCCAGCTGCCGGTAATCCTCCCTTTGTAATTTGCCTCCGTGACCCCCTGTCAGTGGCGCGAGCTCTTCTCTCTGTCTCTCTCGCTCGTTTGCTCTAATGTGCGTAAGTGTATGTATATAAGAGTGTCCGTGTGTGTGTAAGTGCCAGGCGACGCGGTAAAAAGTATGCTTTCGTAGAGTGAATATTAGCCGCCGATCTCGTCAAAGCGATGGCGAGATTTTTATCTCCCGATTAGAAATAGAAATTAACTATAATCAGTATACAATCTGCCTTTCGCAGTGTTGATGTAACTGCAAGAGTTTCTTCCTGTGATAGGAGAGATATATAATACAAATATAATAACAATTAATTATTATAAAATAACATATTGCATTTGCCATATAACATTTCTTAGTTTACAAAAACTTGTCTGATACTAAAATTTAGTTTTATTCTCAAAATATATATTTCGGTTCAAATTCCTGAATATCAATTCACTATTTTCAACCTATAGTCTTTAATAATAAAAATATGGTTTTTATATTTAGGAGGAATTTGTCTTTATCGCAAAATAATTTTTTATGAAAAAATTATTTTAGCGTAGGAGGAGTGTTTTTGGAATCAGCCTCTGTATCATATAATACAAAATTTTTTTTATAAAGTTAAAAAGTAGTGGTTTAGTAATTTAGTAATAGCACTATTAAATTGGCGACCATTTCGCTTTGTTTTTACATCAAAGAAA
The DNA here is from genome assembly GCA_030522905.1 of Torymus flavipes. Lineage (NCBI taxonomy): Eukaryota > Metazoa > Arthropoda > Insecta > Hymenoptera > Torymidae > Torymus > Torymus flavipes. The sequence continues at coordinate 35,736 of JAPYZO010001037.1, read as the reverse complement.
ATTTCGAATATTCGGATCAATAATTTATAATCGTAATTTTACCTGTGCTGCCAAAGCACGAACTTCAACGCTAAACGGTAAAAGTTAAAAAAAAGAATCTCGACTATACTTGAGCGGGCTCATCCCAAATCCCAGCCCGAAAAAAAGAGAGGGGAGAATAAAAGAATTCCACGTCACCCTACGCCAATGGAAAGCGGTTGATGTCACCGTGGCCGTTCATAGTGTGGATAATAGAGTCCGCGACTTTAATGGACTCGCTAATCCTCTTGCCAGTTTGCCGGGAGTAAGGGCATCACCCGTACTATACGCACACGCGCAGTCGCATCACTGTCAATGCGAGCGAAAAATCCGGGCTCACGTTCTCTCTCTCTCTCTTTCTCGTTCGATTCTCTCCCCCTCAGATACACGTCTCTTCTCTTTCATGCCCTTTCTCGCGTGCACGTGGCTCTCTTTTTCCATCACTGGCCGCGTGCGTCCGACGTTTTGTCTCCTTTGCGCCCTTGTCCGATTTTTCAGTTTATCAATAATTTCCAAGTACGTACACTAAGTAATGGGGAAATTCATAAAAACTTGAGTGAGATTTTAATTTTTCATGCTAAATGAATTTTCTAGTCAAAATTTAATAAAAATGATGTCACTAATGATCTAGAAATAATTTATGGTAAAATATGAAATTAAAAAAATGAAAATTGCAAATGTTGATTTAATCCTAAAACATATAATCAAAATTGAATGATTGACCTCGTTAAAGTTAAAAATTCGGATTGATATTTAGTTACGAAACTGCGGCAATCAGTTTTATGAAAATGTTGACATGAGTGAAACGAACTTTTCTGGAAAAGTATCAAAAATGCAAATAGGCTAAAACAGGTACGAAAACTAGTTAAAATTGACATGAATTTTATGCAGGGCATTGCTACCTGCTTAACTGTTTAGTAATCTTTACTTCAATGCCAACTACAATCAAATCACGTTTTTGGACGTGATTTTTACCTACTGTCTGTGTATGCGTGTTTGATAATCCCGAATACACTCTGAGATACATTGCATAAAAATATATAGAGTAAGATCCCCGAATATGACCCAGCGCCTAATATGGACTATCGCGATATTTCGGAACCTACGCAGCCCTAGTCTTTCAAAATAGGTTCATTAAATGTATTTCAAGTCCAAGTTAGTTGTTATATGATGCAAGTGTACTTTCAAATTAGGAGATGAGCTATAATTCTTTGTTCCAAACAGGTCAAAGAGCTAAAACCGAATGAGCGTAGTTTGATAAAAATGAATGCTATCGGCTATTATTATATATTTAATATATTTAAGTATTACTCTAATATCAGTATAAAATATTTTGTATCCATTTATTTTGATTAAAATATGTCTTTACTTATTATATGATTAAAAGTACTAAGAAACTTAACAGTTCCCAATATGGACCATCTCTAAAATGCTTAGTATAGACAATGGGTAAATTTAATATTTCTTTTAGATTTTTTTCAATGCTAAAATAGTTAGCCATTGTTTATGAGTTTACCTATATATTTACTATAGCATTTATAGAAGCAAAATCATTTATAGTGTAATTAATTTGTTCTCTTTCAATTTTATACACACCGAAGCTTCATCTCCTTTTGAACACCCCCTCCGCGTTCCGTGCTTACCTTTATCCTCCTTTTTGCATGCGCACACGGTGACATGACTGCGGCTTGCTTCTGCGTTCTATCTGCGCACGCATATAGGTAAAGTAAGTACATGTACATCTCCAGCAGCGACGATACCCAAAGCGACGTGTAATTTGGCACGCGCTCAAATCACTCCCTCTCTTTCGCTCGCCTATTTGTCGGGTTAAACATGTCCAGGCGCACAAAAGCGCACAGTGTGGCCAGTGGGCTGTACCTTTTAGAAGACGGGGGAGAGACAGAGACAGAGCATACTGAGGGCAGTATATAGCTGCTGCGAGAGATACGCCCCTCTCTCTCTCTCCCCCACGCGCGCGCACTCGGCGAGCTTATACGCAGAAAGCGAGTGAGAGATTATAGAGACGCAGCTGTGCCTGGCGCGTTTTATGTGGGCCGGCGCGCGCGCGTTTGTTGGGGATGGACAACTTTGTTTGACACGTCGACTGAAAGTAGATTGAAGGAGGAAGAGAAGAATCTTACGGGGTTTGCCCGGACGCTAACTAATTTCGTTGACAGGAATACCGTGTCCGCATGAATTTGTCATCGATGTAAACTCTTTTTTCAATGCGCAGCCTGGCCTTCGCGACTTGAAGTTGGAAGGATGGAAGGTGAGGAAAGTAATTCGTCAATGTTGTGTCAAATATTGTATTTATTTCAACTAAATTCACTTTGTCGTGTAAGTTTTTCAATTTTTCTAATATCGCTTTGAACATGAAATTGCTTATATTTTTCGGTTTTTCTACCATACGCCGATGATTATCACAATGACAGGAATGATGATGATGATGATATAGAGACGATAACAGCGATGATGATGAGGATGAATTATGTATTGTCTAACATAAAGGAAAAAAAAATTATCGGTTAAACTACCAAGAAACAAAAATGAAGATCTGCGAGGATTATTTCAAAATTTAACTTGGACATTTCGGTGTCGGTGGAGCTTCGTTGTTAAGAATCTCTATGCTCTTAACCTGCAATATAAAAATAAAATATTTTAAAATAATATTGATATAAAAATTCAGTTACCTTAACAAATATTTGTAATTGTTTAAAATAATTAAGACTGTAAAAATATAGAAATACTTTTCTATATAAAATTTCTAATGTTATAGTTGAAGACTTTGATCAAAACACTTTGAATATATCTCTAATTAATTCGAAATAATAATACATGTAATGAGCATATATAAATATAGCTATCATAAGAGAGTTAGCTTTCTCCTAGATAATTAAATTTGTTCTCCTTCAATTTGCATAAGCCATAAATTAAAATAAGGCTGATATGTAGACGCACCTTGATATTGCCGTTGCGATTCAATGATTTTCTGAATGTGTGGGGGCAAGTTCTTCGGGAATGATCCGGATGCTTGACCCTGATGTTGGCCCTGTGGTGGGGCTTGAGGCCGATAGATGGAGTTGGGGTTAGGCTGCTGTTGGGGTCCGTTGTATTGAGTCTTGTACTGAGGCGTGTAGGCGTTCTGGGGAGGAAGCTGTGGGGCCCTATGTTGGGGTTGAGGCCCAGCCTGCTGTCCTGGATTAATGCCCCTGTATGTCGGCTGCTGAGGGGCCTGGCCATACTGCACCTGTAATCATGCGCACGGTCGATAAAACTTTGAATACGGTAAATGAGCTTCCATAATTTATACATAATTTAATGTCTGGCCAATTAAATAAATAAAAGTTTCATGGCGTGTAAAAGATCTATTTAAAATATTAATCGTCTCAGCATGATAATATTCATAAGCTATTCGTGTAGCCAAATAAAAGAAAAACTGTTAATCTTGAGTATGATGAAATATCCTGATACTATTTCATAAAACACGAAAAATTATATGCATGTTTAGGAGAAAGCTTAGTTGTAGTTTATTTTTCGTTACGTGTAGTCTAGGCAGCTCCGTAATTATTTAATTAAAAGCCTGTAATTTGTTAGTAATTCTGTGCTCCTATTAACTAGAAAGAAAAATAAAAGTGAAGAAATGTAGTTTGGCTTTTTCGCCATCGAAAAATGTAAACTCCGTCCAAAATTGGGCTAGTTTAAAGTTTAACTTAAAATACACAAAATCTTCATAAATAGTAACAATCTTTACCAACGCCTGACTTTGCACAATACTTCTCGTATTTTACACTCAACTTTAAAATAGTTTATAACTTTCGAAGGAATCAACATTTTCTTATTTCGAAAAACCAATGAAAATTGTTTTCTTTCTAGTTTTATTTTTAAGACGTTTAGCAAATAATAATATCGAATAGTTTCAAGACTAGTTTTTTTGTACCGATTTTACAGTTTTTACAGACTTTGAAGTTAATATTGTGCTTATAATAATGATGGACGAGATACAGTACTAATGCAATTCTCTAAAGAAAATATTTTTCCAAGTTATACTCACCTGTTAGTTCTTCCTATTATACAAGGGAGGTAACAATTAGTACGAAATTGTAGCTTTTAGAGCCAACTTGAGTGCGTTATGAGAAAAGCGTTATGTTCCTCTGCGCGCGTAACGCGCTTGAACTTAGAGACCAGTATTAATATATGAACAACATTTTTTATTAGTAGAGTGTTCCCTTAAAAATTGCAAATGATACCAGGATAAAATTTTGTATACTCATGCCTTATTATATAAATTATTAAGTTGCTGAAATTATAGATTGAAATTATACTACATTATATAACAAGGGACTAGAGTCGTTGATTATTCCCGCAGGTGAGTTCATTGCCTGAGCGAGCATAGCGAAGCGATGTGTTACATATAGTACTTTATTTCTATCTCCACTGTGACCACTTTATAGATTTGAAAAGTTATTTTGTATTTATATGTTATAATTTTGTTAGTTTTAGCCAAATTTATCACAAACGTAAAAAATTAGATTAGGTTACTTTATGACCCCGCATATGCGGGAATAAAGTATATCAGCGGGCTATTATAACTATGGAGTAAAATGTGTTTATTTTCTCTAAAATTTTTTGAATTTTAGAGATATTTGAAGTTAAATTTTTTATGATACATAATTTATCATATAAGCCATGCACGAGTAAAATTTCATTCAAATTTGTACGAAGACAATTATCTCATAAAAGTACCGAGACAGTTTGGTAGACCTGGAACAATTAAAACGATTGGAATAAACTATCGTAACAACTCGGAGAAAACAACAGCGGAATCTCCATAATTTTTTACCGGACTGCCACGATAATTTTTTCTACCCGTTTTAATTGTTCCAGATTTACCATACTGTCACAGTAATTTTTAAAGCAAAAAATGTCGGTGTTGTTGGAAGCTGCATTTTTTACCATCGTTTTTAGACGATGTGTTTGAGCAAATATAAAAAACGTAATCGACTTGTCGGGTAGACAAGTCGATTTCAGCTCTTCGTTTGCTGTACTAGTGTGACTATTAGTGTTTGAGATACTTGAAATGGAAAATTTGGGTATTTTTTAGATGTTTATGTATCACGGGAATATCTTATTATATTTATCTATATATACTATGTAGTTTTAAATTAAAATTAAAAACTTCATTTTCTGTTCACAATGATATGAAATATTTAAAATTTAATTAAAATATTAACAATTATTTAAAATGGAAGTGCCAATAATTTGTTTGCGATTTTTTAAAAGCAATGATAGCACGAAATAGATAATAACGAAAGAAAATCCTTACATTGGGATTGTACTGAGCTGGATGTGCTGCTTGTGACTGCTGCGGGGCTTGGGGTGGTGGTCCAGCTCTATGCTGATTATTTCCCTGCAGTTGCTGCAATGCTGGGGGCGAAACGGATGGCAAGTGGATGAGAGGTTCTCTGGCCTGTTGCAGTTGAAGAAGCTGCTTAATTCGGTCGGGAGCTTCTTGGTACGGCCTGTAGTTGAACGATTGAACAGGCGCTTGCTGTTGCTGCTGGGCCTGTTGAGGATGTTGCCTCTTCACGCGTGCAGAAGCTGATAAAGTTACAATTATTTTTACTTGAACGATATACACATTTTTGTCCTTTTCGGCACTTACTCGAAAAATGTATAAGATTCGAGCAACCATCTGGTTGGATAATACTTCTAACATGACCGAGTACATGATGCATATTTACAATATGATGTCAATTTATTGTATATTTATATTGTATACATTTAAATATCATTGATACTATTATGATGTTTCATAAAAATTTTGAAATTAATGGTCATATGTGTCAACGGTGCCAGCATTGTCATAAGAAGAAAATTTTGAATGTTTTCAATAGTTTATTAGTTGCATAATTATTTACGTAATTATAATATGAGTAAATTAAAGAAACTTGTATATTAAAACCATATAGACGTAATTAATACGGAATGACTATTAAATGCTAATCACTAAGCTGAATTAATGGCAGTGGTTACGAGCGTTTATGGAGGTAAAAATCTTAATAACAGGAACTTACCAGCATCCGCGAACAAGCTTTCGCCGGCACACACTGAGAATAAAAAGGATCCCACAATCTGTAAAATAAGGAAGTAATCGTTGAAGTATCGATTTTTTAGATTAGCGAAAGACTTTATGTAACATAATAGGTGATGTATGATTAACAAGCATCGATTTTTGCTAATAATTTCACCAAAATCCATTTTAGATTTTGAAAAACAAATTTCTGTAAATAATGTCAATAATAAGTAGCATTTTTTCTGAATTATAATTTTTAATGGCTATCTTTAAAATAATTTTGATATAATTATCTATGTAAAACTAGTATTTTCTATCTATACCATTGTGATTTTGATAATTTTTCAAACGAATTTATCTGGACAACTTATTTTAAGATTACAGCTGGATTTTTATAATACTGCAGAAAACCATAAACTGGAATTTAAGATCAACATTGTAAAATATCGATAAAAAGAAGTCAAAGATAATAGCAAACAAAATGAAAGTCCCTAATCATTATTAAAACCCTTCTGATTTTGTATTTGAAAAAAAATTTTATTAATAAAAACACTTTCAGTTTTTGAGCAATTATTACTTTCTCTAGACTGCAGCTAATACAAGTCATTCGTTGACCGAAATATTTTTTTCAACAGATAATTTTTTTTCTTGCCAATAACGCTCAAGTAACTAATTGCTTTTTTAATTTCTATCAGTTTTATGTTACGGTAAGCTGACTCATCATATCAATAATGAAAAATTATATTATAAAATAGAATAATGTTTTCGACGAGCAAAAATAATGATACACTTTTAATAATACTTTAAAAATTTTAATTCAGTACACAATTTTATTTTTACGGCCTCACTTGAGATTACTTAATCATTCTATGGTGTAACTTTCGTAACGCTAAATTATCCTCTATAAATCACAGTAATTTTCTAGAAAATAATGCTTCTTTCAGCGCGCACAGTTCCACAAAAAACATTGAAATTTAAAATACGCGGCGATACTCTTGGTGCAACAAAGACGGTTTAGAAAGCAATTTCCATACAAGCGACCGCGAAGCCCAACTTTACACTCGACTTTCTCCAGTTAGCTAAAATACCAGCAATCGGACCACGTTCGTCTTAATTTACAAGCGAAAGAAGTGACAAGCCCGCGAAGGGAAAATCTCGCCGGCAAAACACTTACAACGGACCACATATTGGCTCGTGCTTATTGTACTGATGGTAACGATGAGGATTTCGGAGGGAACCCGAAGAAACTGGCGGCCGTATCGCGCGGCACTTCTATATGGGCTCGGTCTGGATGGCCCGAGAGACCCGCTGCTCTCCGCCACCACCACCGCCGCCACCGCCGCCGCCGTTGCGCCGCGCTCCACCACCTTTTGCGCGCTTTCACGTTCCGGCGGGGCCCGCATGCGCGCGAGAGCGCTGGGCATTTTTTTCGCTCCTTACCCTACGGCTACGTGCATGCATGCGCTGCCGTCGCCGTCACTCTAGTCTGCTCTCTCACGTAACGATGCCCGAGCTGCGCATACACGCGCGCTTACGAGCCCAGGAAGTGATCGGGTTCGGTAAAAATGTCAGCGCGAGTTAGTAAGGCGCATACAGTTAAGTGGCGGTATGTGCGAAGGATAGGAGAGTGGAATCGTGCGGGCGCCGCTGCACGATGCACTTGTGTATGCGTGTGCAAATGCTTTTCGAACTAGATTTTCGCTTTTTGCGGTTGCGCTTATGTTTCTCTGCGGGAACGGGTTTGTTAAGTATATTATCGGAACATCAAAAAACTAGTTTCAAGTGACTTGTGGGAGTCATTGCGATGTATTGAGTTTATTCACATTTAGACCATGCGCTAAAAAGGAAATGCATCATTTTTTTATGCTTGGTTAGTTATTTGCTCTGTGGCTATGGACGACGTTTTTATTTCATAACATCATTTATGTTATCAAAGAGAAAGCTTTGAAAATTTTCAAAACTGAAATTTAGATGGTTTTTAACGTTTTTGCGGTTTTTATCGCAAAATTAAAAAAATATATACTTCTTCAGATGTAAAAAAATTCTGTATCATGCATAAATCAGGAACGAAAGAAGATGCCAGGTTGAATTCTTGCAGGTATATGAAGGTTATCCTAAAATTGCGCAAGTTCGGCTTCGGTGTCACTCAAATAATGATTTTCAAAAAATTGGTTTGATATTGTATTAGAAATTTATAAAAATATGTTTACATTTTTTACATATGCGTCACTATCAAAAATTTATTTATATTTTTTAGAGATATATTTTAAAAACTAATAAGAAATACAAATAGATTCTTTAAGAATTTATAATTGATTTTAAATCTATGTTTTTACCTACGTTAAAAAAACGTGGTGTCGATCGTTTGATAAATTTAATATTACGATATATCATTAGTTTAAATCGATCGTTTAGTAAATTTAATGTTACTGTATATCATTAGTTTGAACAAAAATTTAAATTAATTTTCAGTATACTGATCAATAAATTGGTAATTAAGTGATAAAGCTTTGCAAAACAGCTGCTTAGCCCAAAAAACGAACTAGTATCTCAGCGTTTGTAAGTATGAATAAGACTTACTTTCTCCACATATAAGCTACAAAATTTAAAAAATAAACTGTAGCAAATATTTTTAAGAAAAAAAAAAATGTAAAGAACGTAAATATTGAGTTTGTAGGTGTTCAAAATATTTATTTATTCAGAGATTTTTTGTTCGTTAGGAATTTCAGGAAATCTAGTATAACATTTTAATAAAATAATCTTAAAATATTAATACAAGAGTTGAGTTGCTAAAATTACTATTATACTTTTCGGGAATCTCCTTCGTAAGCATCCTGGAATTTTCGATAGTCTTCGATAATTATAGAACCTTATGACCTAAAGAGAAATCCTAAAGAGTTCCAAAATTTTTCTACATCAGTTATAGAAAATTTATACTTTCAGGGTAGTTTCAAAAATAGTACTTTCAAAAATAGTTAAACTATTGCCTTTAAAGTTACTTATTTTTTTATATAGTTTTCAATGCAACGTTGGAATTTCGGTCACAATATTTAAACCTGTTGAAAATTTTCAAGTCTATTTATTATGCTAAACAGGTGTAGCATTTTCTAAAATGCATAAAATCTTTATGGCGTAATAAGTAGTTCCTTATTTCATCATCAAACTTTTAATACAAATTTAGTAACCATCGATCCATCAAGTATCTAAAAATAAAAAGTTTCATAATGCCTTAAATATGTATACGAATTTTGCAACCCGGAAGCTTATTAAATACCAAATACTTAGATAAAAAATTTTCTTACTTTTCTAACGCTTTTTAAAATTATATTTTTTTAATTGGTTGCTAATTTTAAATTGCCTAGACATAATTATTCTAAGTCTTGCATCAGTTTTTAAACTTTAAAGTCATACTAACGTTTTTTATTTTAGAGACTGTCTACATACTAGGCTTTGGGTAATGCGTAAAAAAATCGTTGTCGGTCATCTTGTAAATTCACAATTCGTAGTTGAAAACAAACAGACGTTGTATACAACTGAGTACTGATTTCAACCATGGGTTGTGAATTTACAAGATGACCAACAACGATTTTTTTACACATTGCCTAAAGCCCAAAGCTCAAAGCCCAAAACTCAGTATGTAAATAGTCTCTAACGAAATTTGTATTCTTAGGTAATTCTTTACTGGATTGCATATTTTACATCCATATTATGCTGATATTTAAATATTCTTTACAAATTTTTGTCTGAAACAAATATTTTAACTGATGAACGTTATTGCAATAATGATAAACATAATTTAATTGTTACATAGACTATGATTACTTGCAAAAATAAAAAGATATAAAAGCCATGAAACGTCGGCAAAAACTGTACACACATAACGGAAATAGAGCTACCGTAGCTCAATCTTCTAAAGCCTCGGACTTTCGACTCAGAATGCTGTGTTCGAATCCCGGCCTCGGCGATTAACTAGCGCACCTCTGTGCCGAGTTTTTTGTAATTTGGAATTTTCACGTGTTTATCTCACTGTAGCTCTGGTAGTTCGGAACCCTTCTACAACTTTAGGTTCTCATTGCTACGTGAGTTACTATAAGGATGGACCAATTGCATCCAAAAAGCTCATTAGCGCAGCAATGCAGAGCTCGGTTGTCTAAAAAAAAACTTTGTAACAGGAAAAATTTTGAAAAACTCAAATTCTTATGTTTTTCAATGTTTTTAGAATTTCTCTGTCGGAAAATAAAATTTTAAAACTATGTATGTTTGTAAAAGTATATGTTAGATCCGAAATATATTCGATAAAATAGTAGTCCACACCCGATCATAGTAGTCCGATTCCAATACGTATATCGCCAATATCAATATGTGCATGGTAGCTAATACGGGGAGCTGTCCAATAACAAGTGGACTCTCCCCCTAAGTAATCAAAATTTTTTTATACTGAAATAGTATCATAATTTTAGTAAACATATGTTATCGAAGGGGATCTACTAAATAAGTTATGTCTTTTCAAATGGAACACAAAATTTCGCTTCACTAATGAAGTAACCATTATTATAACACGTTTGGATGTATATTGTATAACGATCAATGAAAAAGAAATGTTGAACATTGCATCACATCATTAGTGACGCTATATTGTTACAAGTGATCGAAGTATTCATACTTATAGAACCATTCCAAAGCATAAGCTTGCATACTTTGTTATTTATTTTTCATATTGTGCTGCACGTTCTTTTATGAAGTTCCTATCAAAACAATACCACTCAATAATGGCAAAATTAATATTCCATGTACGTCATCGACTCTAAAGGTGACCAACTCCATATTACCATTATTATCCAAGCAGTAGTCAATGGTCCACAATGGCGAACCGAAAAGTAATATGTGCGACCGCAAAAAAGAAAGTGAGGCTCTTTCGTGCAAGGGGCCACTGAGACTTTGAGTGGTCCGTAATTAGGCCCGTTCAAAGGTTGATAACCTTTTCGTTCGTGCATTGTACAAGTAATGTATATACTATGCGACATCTGGTCAATTCATGTGAACTGCTACCACCGCTGCTACAGCTTCGTCCTATAACTGGACTCTGGAGAGTCACATTTACACACAGAGAGAATACGTATGTATCGGAGATCACGTAATAGGTAGCGCATTGCGCAGTACTACCGATCGCTTTTACGACAAGAATGGGAAGGGAAGAGCCTTTCCGCGTTGAGCGCGGCCGTTGTCTATGCAGACCAAACCAACGAGAACGAGGTAAAAGTTTCAGCAGGGCGAACATGAGCAATTTTCGTTGGTGGAATTCGCATGAAATTGTACGAAATACAACCTAATTTCGTTACGTTTTAGCATCGGCCCGCAGATAGTTAAGTTCGGTGAGTTGGGGAAAAAGTGAGAGAATAGCTGTACACGAAAATAAATCGGCCACGCCTCGGGATATAATTCGACGTAATAACGTTAGAAAAATGTAATGTTATTATTTTGCCTGGAATGTGTGACCCAACGATGACGCAAGACCAAAGGTACAATTCGCAGGTGATGTCATAATTTTATGCACGAAAGTTTTAGGTGGAAAATATTTGGTGGATGAAAAAACTCCGCAGTTAAATACAGAAAATAGTCATTGTGTACACTGATACATAAAAAGAGTTTATTACATTCTTTTCATACAGTAAAAAATATAACGCATTTATTCGTAATTATGCGAATAATATTAATAATAATGCACTTTTCAATTGATTACGAACGATGCATCGTAAGTATTAATCTGAAGTTTCGTACTCCACACATCATTACTTCATTTACACGTTTTAAAGTTATATCACTGTGACCTTGCAATACACTAATCTCTTACTATTATAATACATTGTTTGTTAACATACAATCAGCGTTAACATCATATGAGATGAATAATATATTTTTTTTTCAATTCCAAATAACATAGATTATTTATATTTTTTCATATGTTATTATATGAATACACTTCTATGTGAGTTATTTCGTATATTCATTTATCATTTAATTATTGTGCTATAAATAGTTAACATGATCTACGTTGTTTGATTTAACAGATAATTCGGCTGTTAAATCTCTGCATCATACAATTTGTGTTTTCGGCAACACAAGAACGATAGCAGTGCAGAAAACCGGTTTCCTCTACGGATCTAATGCAAGTTTCCTCATTTCCGGCTGACCGACGCTTTAAATGTCATTAATCCCCGATTTCGAAAAGTTTCGCGTAGCTCTAGTTTCGTTAAACCATAAATTGCTATGCACATGACAACATACCCACGACTGCTCTCGTGCGTATTCCGTTATACTGAATTACGACTAAGCAAAGTGCAGCAACTTTCTCGATGAAATCGATAGGGGATATAGAGTGTTACTGGTGCGAGACGAAAAGAGAAACGATACTATCTCCAGGCTCAATTAGTTCGATTAATTATATCATTCATTTTCAAGTTTGCATGATAAAGCATAAGGAAACTTTCACTGAATTTCCTTCTGCTGATCGTTGCGAATATAATATTTATGGAAAAGGCGGTGTAATTGACATTTTTAGCTGTTTCGTGAAGTAACTTATTGCTTTTAAAAATCGTAACTGAAAGTTGATGATGGTTTAAAATGTAACTATTTAGATTAACTGTAATAACAAAAAAAAAAATCCACAATAAATGAATCAGACAATATTTTTTAAATATACTCTTGTTCACTTTAACGAGTAAGTAATTAATTATTTGACTCCTTTTCTCCTAAAGCAAACTATTATTACCTAAGATGTGAAAATATAAAAATTATTCAAAAATCATGAATATTTTCAATTTTTAAGACGTAACACTCTATACCGAGATCAATAATTTTCGAGAAATAAACGACTTTACTATCTCAAGAACATCTAATATTAAAAATTAATAAAATTTTGACAGGAGTGCAAACGAAATCAATACTGTTGATTAGCCTCGTGGACAGGGCGTGGTGTATTTGCCTGTTGCTGATTTTGATAATATCCCAATTCTTGTTGTTGCCCGTATGCTGGTCTAGGCTGAGCTTGTTGTTGAGGATACGCAGCTCTCGGATTTGCTTGGTACTGCTGATAATCAGCAGCCTGCGGCTTGTATTGGGCTGGTACAGGAGCTTGCGATGGTTGCTGAGATACCGCTTGAGGCACGTAAGGCTTGTCCGGCTTGTAAAATATTTTATTGGCGATGATGTCGTAGGGAATCTGAGATTGGAACTGCAATATCTGCTGGATTTGCGAAGGTACATTTCCAGAGTACTGAGGAGCTGGCTCTGCTGGGGGCTGGCTTACTCTCTTGTAAGCTTTATGCAGTGCGGCGAACTGTGACTGGTCCTGTTGCTGTGGCTGTTGCTCCTGGGCGTAGGACTGCTGTTGAGGCTGCTGGTAAGAATTATATTGTGGTGCCTGGCGACGTTGTTGCTGAGCATATGCCTGTTGTTGCTGAGCATATGCCTGTTCTTGCTGAGCGTATGCCCCGTATTGCTCAGACTGCTGGAGAGGCTGCTGGTAAGAGTCATATTGTGGTGCCTGGCGACGTTGTTGCTGAGCATATGCATCTTGTTGCTCGTAAGCTTGTTGTTGTTGAGCGTAAGCTTGTTCGTAATTATTCTGCTGCTGTTGATCATATGCTTCATATTGCGCATCGTACTGCGGTGCCTGGCGACGTTCACGTTCACGAGTCTGTTCTTGTTCTCGTTGACGGGGTCTGGTTCTGTACTGACTACGTGGTGCCTCTTCGATAACGAGCTGCGGTGGCTGATTTGCCAAAACTTGTTTAGGATATTCTTCAGCAAATTTCTTTGCCTGCTCTTGAGCAGCGGAAAGAGCATCAATTCTGAAATAAATACAATTTTATTACCAGATTTTATTCTCAATTTTTTGTGAATTTCGAGATTAAGAACATTCTTCGGCAATATCGATTTTCTCTAATTTTTCTTTAAACTTTATAGGGAGGCCTTATACTAACAGAGGTCTCTGCCGTATCGATCACAACGTTTTTAATTAAATATTAATTGTTATAAACTGTTTCTTAAATTCTGACAGTAGACGCACAGAGGCAAACTATTGGAAAATAAAGGCAAAATTTGGAAAATCGAAACGTCGCATACTTTCAGAATTGAAGAAAAAGCTTATAACAATTAATATTCAATTAAAAACATTGTGGGCGGTACGGCAGAGAACTCTGTCGGTATAAGGCATCCCCTTAAATGAAAGTTTATTTTATTGTCCTCTTTTAAGTAATTTAAATTCCAAATTTTGTTGCAGTATTAAATCTTAAGATATTCAGCAACAAAGTTTCGGCTTATCGGACATCTGAAAAATGTATACTTTATCAAAGTGTAAAATGAACAGTGCCATTGTGCTTATACCGTCAATTTTAACTATTTTTTCAGTAATATATACAAAATCTCAAATGCTACCGACAGTTAAAACATATTAGATACTGTTCAAACATTTTTCAAAAACTTCACAATGGTCAATTCAATAATTATTCAAATAAATTGTTTCTAGATAACTATAATACTTTGGTATTTAAAATACCATTTTTAAATTATTAGTATATTTATTAGTACAACTTTCCATTGGTAATTATCATAATCTTAATTCTACCATTTGTCGGTAATAAAGTTTTCATAACATTTAAAGTTGCCAGTACGAAGTAGATAGCAGTTGGTATTTGTTAAAAAATTGTGGTTTTATTAACTTCATTTTTTTTTATTTATGATTCTTTCTTATTTAATGTATTATTTATTTATCTGTAATTCTAAGCTATATAACAACGAATTTCTTAGTTGCTTGTTTGTTGTTGAATTTTTTTAGATGATAAACTGGAATCAGCTATTTTTTCTTCTTTACAATTTGCTACAGCCTTTATGCATGGTTTTTAGTGTGTAAAATTAATTTTGTCGTAAAGTCGGCATAAAGTTTGATTTTTAGGCAAATAGTTACACTGAAAACGATGCGTAAAAACGTACTTTACACATACTGTAAAAAAGTAATATTCAACACACGAGTGTAATCTTTAACACTTTACTTTAGTGCAACTTTATAGAAAACTAGTATTATATAACTATAATCAAAATGTACAATTTTCAATTCAGTGTGCGTAAAGTGCTACGTGCGACTTTACGCATTCGCAAATTTTTAAAATAGCTTTACGCCCCCTATATCGAAAACTACTATTTTGTAAAAAAAATCCAGATATGTGTGTACTTATTAATTGTGACCCGATACAGCTATTGTAAGCCAAATAAGCTTTGTTTTCACTTTTTTTAGTAATTTAGTAAGAAATATCTTTTGGTTAAATTTAATATTCTCTTATTTTATAGCGTTTTTTCGATTTTCAAATTTGTCTTTTTCTTTTCTTTTATCTTAACACTTATAAATTATTATTGTATTCGCAACGGAAACAAATTATTTACATTTTGAAACAAAAATGGTGTCGAGATTTATAATAATTATTGAGTTCAGTTCTATTTCAAAAACTCAAAATTAAATTTGTCTATTTGTAATAAAAAGATGGTGAAAAAACAAGATGATAAAAGAAAATTCCATACCTTTTTAAATAAACCATTAGATCAGGGAATAAGACAAACCATGCCAAATATTAAGTTTGAGGAAGTTAAGTGCCAATGAATTGGCAGCAAGTTTTTAAATTCGAGAAACAACGTCTAACTATATCTTTTTAGACTCCGTCTATTATGATCGAAATCAATCATGCTCCGATTAATTTAATAGATTACTTAATTTTCCTATACCTTAAGTGCTCTGGAATAATGTCGATATATGGTATTTGCGCCTGGTACTGAAGTATTTCTTGAATCGATGGTGGTGCCTTGGCGATCGGATTGTAATTGATGTTGGCTACGGGATCCTGCTGGTACCGCTGCTGCAGTTGCTGTGGCTGTGGCTGAGGTTGAGCCTGGGCCGGCTGAGCTTGCGCCCGTCTGTGCGCCGGACGACGCTGAACCGGTCGCTGCACGGGTTCCTCGTATTGCGGCTGGGCCTGAGCTCTCTCGGCAGCCCGGTTGTACGAGCGCCAATTCACTCGCTGACCTGTTTGATATACGCATAAACCGCAAGCACAATTACAGATTTTGAAATGTGATAAGAGATTTTCATAACCCGTTCATAGATTTTTACTCATTATGAAAGAGGAGAAGATAATCTTACTAAATATTTTTTCTTTTTGTATACATGTCAAAGTTATTTTTAATATTGTATAGTGTCACCATTTCTGTGTATATGTAATGAAAGAGTTTAAGCTTAGCGTAATAATCTCTGCTCTTTATACTATTACAATTTAATCTAATATGAAGGACGTCGTTACATAAGTTGCACTGTGGTACGGATAAAAAGATTTTACTTGACATTAGTTTTATATTTCGTACTTATGAGTTATTATAAAGTAACTTATGAAATATTATACTAGGAAAAATACAAACTGTTATACTTTAGAAAGTTTTAAGAAATATTAAGAATCTTCTCTTCTTATTAAATTGTTTATGCAGATTTAAAAAGAAGTAAAATTACTAAAAAAAAATTTATTCTTCATAATGCAGATTAATTTTGCTTATGAGCTATTTGCAGTTGAAGTATATAACTATTCTTATTTTTAACGTTGTCTTGTTATTACTGTCGGTGTGGTACAACTTAATAAGGGGTTTAAAGAAATGGAATAATGCAAAGTTATAATCAGAATCAATTTAGCAACTGACCACTAGGATCTTTGTACTCGATCGATCTCCCTTGATTAGCCGTTTGCTGCCCTTGGTCTTGACTAGGATCGTAATTCTGAAGATAGGCTTGACTTCCTCCATCAGTAGGGCCATGAATTTGGAATTGAGAATTTCCATCAGTAGCTCCTTGAATACGGAAATCAGAATTTCCATCACTAGCACCTTGGATCACGAAATCACTGTTACCATCACTTGCCCCAGTGATAGAAAAGCCACCATTTCCTTGGGTTGCTAAGATCAAAATTACAAAAGTATTTAAATATTGAGTTGCAAAAAGTTATATTTTGAGATTTTATACAATTATGAAATGGTTATTCATAAACAAAATATATGCTTTTAATGATGATCAAGTTTTTTAATATTCGGAATCAATATCCTTATCCGTCTGTCATTTGCAATCAAATATAGTAATTGAAAAAAAAAATTTTTTCTGTACACTTTGAACTGCATGTCCCTATTATTACTATACGTGAATTACGAAGGGCTTCAAATGAGTGTAACAAAAATCTAGTTTCATGTGACTAAACCTAATATAGCGTTAAATTTATATAGAAAGCTCATAATTAATTTCAAAACTCCAGATATACAATTGGCATACTTTTAAACGCTGTGTCACGAAAGATTTTGACAGTTATTAATTATTTCACAATTTTCTGGTTATGCTATAGTTCTTAAATTTGTAAAACTCTTTATCCTAATTACCCACCTAATCAATTTAAAAATGATCGTTAACTATTTAATAGCAATATATAAAAACGGATGCTTCGACGGCGTGCAGAAAGCAACTTGTAAAACGTTTCGTTGTGGCTCTGATAATTTTCGATATTTTTTTTTCGTCAAAGTCGTGCTATTAATATTTAAATTGAATAGAAGCGTGAATTATTCTGTCCGTTTCCGAGCTTGGCTTATGGGCGTGAGAGCGAGATAAAAAGCAAACGCCAGAAAAAATATAATCAATTGCTCTGGCACGCCGTAACGCGCCACGCTACAGTGACGCTCATAATAACAAAAATCGAGTCGGCAATTACCTGCTTGTTCCGTGTACTCGACCCCCTTGTCCGCGCTGTACTTGAGGCCCTGGGCCCGTCTGTTTCCATCGCTAGGCCCTTGGATGGAGAATTGCCCAAAGCACAGAGGCAATAGGGTTAAAATAATTATCTGCGAAAAAATATTCGTACATGAAAATTAAACATCTGTGTATTATGGAATATATTTTTATTACTAATTATTAATACCTACTGTACATATGTCATTATGAGCTATGTTTTATACTTTTTCTACCTAAAGTTTCGAAAAATAGAAACGATTATGAAATAATAAAAACGATGATCAATTACAACCATATAATTATACTCTCATCTTCTCTAGCTGTACTACTTAACGTTATTACCGCTAAAATAAGATCATTAACCAAGTTACGTAAAAAAAAGGGGCAGTCGGTAAAAGGCAAGGTACATAGAAATTTTAACAACTCTTCGCTTTATTCCCCAAAGTAAACACGCGGGTGAAAGTTATCCTGTTATTTATGTCCCCCATCAACAGTGGGCTATAGCGCAGTTCTATACAATCGTACATTATCCTCGGCAACCGCAGCGATCATCGTTGCAGTTAGAAAAACAGTGTGGAACCCATGAGGCCATTATACGCAAGCGCAGACTCGAGGCAGGCGATATTTATCCAGCAACTGCGCGAGATGAGGCCGAGGCGCGGTATATACTGAGTATGCGATTTATCATTGTTTTCACGAGAGGTGCATTGCTTTCGACAGCGTAATGCGCGCGGGCTTGCGCTCGCGCTTGACTTTCATTATCCGTGTGCATCGGCATAAATATCAGGTGTTCTCGCACTGACACCGATTAGCGAGCGCACGAGGCACCTCTCCAGCATGTGCCCGCGCGCAAGCCTGCATGCGCTCAGAGGAGAAGCGAAATAGAAAGTCGCGCGACTGAAGCGAGCACTGTCTGCATATATAGAACTATAGAAGCAACTCGCAGATCGTCCCGTCTACGTATATCGGCGAGTCTGAGTTTCACTGGGAAACCCTTTTGCAAACAAGTAAAACGTACCTATAAAAGTAAAATTTAAAACAATCTGGAATTAATCACAGTTTGCCCGATTAAATATTAAATTTGGTTCGTGGGCATCAACTCATGTATGCCGTTAATTAATCATTTAATGTGTCTGCGTTTTTTTCCTTTCGTTTATTTGAAAACAATAAAGTAATTTAATATTTTAATAAAAATCACCGATTCAAAAAACCAATCTTAATCATTCCGTTTAATAACAGTATTCAATAACTTGAAGAAACGGTTTCTTTTGTAAAACATTATAAACGATCAGATCTAGAATTTCTTCTCTGTCTTAGAAAATCAAATGTCGGCCTATAAAATATTAAAATTTTAGGCATAACTTGAAATTACAAGTTCCATGAAACCAGTATAGCCTATCATTACTAGTTTTAAGAATCTATGGTTAAGTTATTTTTAGCCAAGTTTATCTTGTGCAAGTCTACTATTCGGTATAGTTCGGTATCAATAAAATTACGTAAGACGTTCAAAAAATTACTTCCAACGTCCCTGTTATTAATCCATCTAAAGAAATCTTTATTAACTTTTCTTAGTTGTAAACTGTTATAAAAATAAATTCCGTGTTGTTAGTTTATAATAGAAAATCTCATTTACTCTTTTCAAATATAAAAAGCTTTTGAAATTTGTTTTAATAATTTAGAAAAATTTTAAATAAAAATGTTTTAATTTTTTATATTTTTATATTCGAAAACTTATTTAGGAGTACTTTCTTAGTATGTACTTCATTGCCATACAATTGAAGAAATAATTTAAAGGTAAAAATTCATTTAATTTCCATTATAAATATCTAATCAAATTTCATATATATTTAAAAACGGAATAAAGTTTACAGCTTTATTATTCACACATGGCATGTATAATCAAAAATAACAACAAAGTAGAAAAAAGGTTTTTGATCCACGGTATAAGATGAAGCGCGTGTTCTAGAAGCTGTCGGCAAAGCCTTTGACCGCTACGGCCATTCACTCGTTACGGCCGCCACGACTGCGCGACCGAAAAAAATGGCAAAGCCGCCACGTGCGGCTTATTTTTCCTTTCTTAAAAAAGGCCTAGTCGCGCATTTCCATTTATTGCCCGTATACGTCGCGCGAGTATGCCCGCGCTTTCGATGCGCGCCATGTGAGAGGGAACTAACTGCCCGCGAGAAAGTCTACTCACGCGTAGAGGCGAATGACTCCCGTTTAATTTTTACCCGAGCTCGTACACATCGCCTGTCGTTTCCGTATCGATCGACACGTACGAGATTTCGAAGCTCGAGCATTGAGCTTAAAGCGCGCTTTAATTGATCGGTGAGTTGTTACCGAATATCGTACATCAGCGAGTTTTTCTAAAGTTTTCCTATAAGTAGACGACATGTCTGTACTACTAGTCTTGTTTTTTATAAGATATATTGTGTAATTTCGACTTTTGCGTAATTGCAAATTATGTTTATTCGAAACGGACAACGATGGTTAACCGTTGCGCGTTTAAACCCTAGAAAAACAGGTCTGGCTGCAAAACTGGGTGGTAATAGGGTTTGGCTTGACTCTCTTTGTGCATACATGTAGGTACGCTGTTTAATTTATAGTAAAATAATAGTTTCGTATAATTATTTGAAAAAAAAAGAAAACAATTTAAAATTCAAATTTACTGTGATAGATCCAAAGAAGTGAAAGAGAAACAAATGACAAATTCTGCTCTGCATACAGTTGACTTAAATTGAATAAGTAAAACGAATTTTTCTTATTAACAAAGTCACGAAACAAAAAAAAATCTGTATTACATTTTTATACGTTAAAATATCTTTTAAAAATGGAATTTCTACTATCCGGCTTCGCGAGGTACAGGGAAAGCTAGCAGAAGCAATCTTCTTTTTTATCTTTTTTATCAATGGAGTTTTAATTTTTTAAACGTGAAGGAAACTGCATTACATATCAAATATAATATTATTTTTACTAAAAATAAAGTTAATTTATTTTTTATATAATTTCAGCTTTCTCCTAAACTAATTGATTGCACTGCTGATAAACGGTACATAAATTTTACTATTTTCGTACGTAAATAGAATAATTCCGAACGTCAAATGAAAGATACAAAAAGGTCTATACAGATTCTACTGTGTCAAAATTTGCATAGGGAAACGCTGCACCTAGTCGATCTATCAATATAAAATTTTTGAAAAAAAAATTCACGTGATTATTGAGGAAGGAGATTTTCTCTGACATTAGAATAACAGCACTTTCCCAATCACCATGCACACGACGAATCTCTATTAAAAAACGGTTGACGCCTTAATGGAAATCAGCCATACCTTTACCTAGAACGTAATCTCCATTGCAAAATTGACTAATCATGGCATTGTGCACAGGCGTAAAAACTGCATTTTGGCACAACATAATAACCAGCAAGCCCTGGAGCCGAATTTTCGCCTAACTCTTACCTCCTCCCTGCGCGCGTAAAGATATTAACGAGCCGGCAAGCGAGCGCGCGAACAACAGTCCTATACGAAAAAACGGAACAGTATATACCGCTGCGGCACCCAGATATAAATATCCAGCGAGGGAAAAACACTCGGACGACGAGGAATAATTGCCGGCTGTCGTTATATGTATATAGGCTGCGCGGTATAGCGTGTAAGTGAGAAAAGGCGTGCAGCGATTTACCTGTTGTAGTTTCGCCATGCTGACCGAGTGAGAGAGCCAGATCGACGAGGGCCACTCGTGAGTGTCGCCGAGAGGGTGGAGCGATTCTGAAGCGAGCGCGCGTCGCACGGAACAACTTTATAGGCAAGCCGCGCGCGGCTGGGTGCGTGAGCGCGCGGGAGAGCCGGCGAGGGGATGTGTTGGTGCGCCGCCTGCGCTCGATCGCCGGCGCGGGAGCGAGCGCCAGGCCGAGCGCCGCTTGATCGGGACCAAGAGCGGACTCTCTTTAGCCACCTCTCCTGGGCAAAATCGCCGGCTTCGTGGTCGTAGGTATGCGGCTGTCGATGCTCGATTCCCAGTTCTGAAACGAGAATCCAGATTTAAATTTTACGATACGCAATGGAAATTTACACACCTTATTTTGTACCAATATATAGTGCTAATCAGAACACCTGATTTTATCAAAACTTAAGCATTCAATTATACAATCTCTTGTCATATTTCATTTAAATAAACTTCAAAAAATTATTATTATTTTTAATTCAAATTATATTACGAATTGACAAAGTACGAGTAGAAAAAGTAACGTCGTAATATTGCTATAACACTTCTAATGTAACATTATTTAACGACATACTTTCATTACATGCATCGTGTACCTAATGAACTTACGACAACCATGCGTTGATAAATTGAATTTATAGTCACATCCGTGGATTTAAAGAAGTTGCTTATTTTGGTTAAATCTGTATAAAATTACTTAACTCGTTGAAGCTGTGGACAAAATTTTAACGGTAAACAGTTTTTTCTCTTATATGTTAGTCTCTGATTACGTTTAACTGATATATATTAAAATAAACACTTTTCATCTTGTTTTAAAATGTTGTTCAAGTTCTCAAGAAGATAGAAAGTTTTCACTTTCCAAAACTTTATATTAAAAATTATAATTTAGAAAATAATATCTACCTTAAAACATTTTGATTCTATTGCAATATTTTAGATGCAGTACAAAATAAAAGTTATTTTATGCTATATTTTCCGATTTGTTATGGCTTTCTAACACATGTGCAAGATAAGCTGGGTGAGAGCAGATCAGCGCGATAATTTATTTCAAAGGTACTCAGATATTACCATGGATTAAATCTGATTATTATCAGTATAAATTCATTTTTGATTTTGAAAATCTTAAATCTTTGTTATTTTATGGAAGAAGTGTTGCAATACAAAGGCGAAATATTTTTGATAAACTCGTATACTTACCAGCAATCTTCAATAAAATTTTAGTACGGATATATGATTCTAAATTTATGATATAATAACAGTATAACTTCCGATATAATAAATGTAATTATATTTACTATCGCTTCACTGTTTAATAATCAGAGGAAACATAGTAAGGAAAAAATATATAGATGCGTATCACTTTTGCGAAATCAGATTACTCAATGCAACTCTTATAATAACAGGCATTTCTCGGTCAGCGACTCCAATTCATCTTTCGTTCTAGTAGAACGCTCGTTAGCCTGTAACGAATTTCCGGAATCTCCTCTCGACAGCCTCTGAAAAGCTACCGGGACTTTTTTCTTTATCGCGAGCACGCGCGTACATGCACATATATCTGTGCGCGTACACCTCTAAAAACAACGAACGAAGTAAAAACGAAAGTGTGCAGCATAACTGCGGTGAATGATCTGCAAAAGCGGCAGCAGCAGCGGCTGTCGAGCCGCCGAAGCGTGAAGGCCACGAAAGTGGATCGTCGATCCTTCCTTCCTCATCCGGAGAAATGCCTCTCGTCTATTCTATTTATGCATACGGTAGAGAAGGTGAAATCGTCCGTTAATATCTATAGTCTTCCATTTGTTTTGTAATCAAAAAACTTTTTATTATAAAATGACTTATTACATGTGTTGATTTTGCAGAAATGATGTAGGTACTTCGCAGCATCGTAGGTTATTACAAAGTTTCACTTCTACGGTCTAGGTACTTATTGTTATTTTATGTTCTATCATTCACAAGCGATGTTTTATGGGCCAAAGGAAACATGAAATTTTTTATTAGTTGTTCTACTAGAGCAGCTGTATCAATAAATAATTTAGGCTCTTGTTTTCAAGATTATTATTGGTCTGTTATATTTGAAAAGATCTCGTTCACATTACCAATACGGATAGAACTTCTTTCATTCAATTTTTCTATATCGATTCCAGCGACTATACATGTCCACACGAACGTACAACAGAAGTTCTAATATTTGGTAACGCAATTTTACGTCAGAAAAATAATATCAACCCCAATTATTTACTAATGAGGCTGTTCTAATCTGCGTAAGATATCTAGAATCACTACATCATAAAATTTTGTTGGCACTGTAAGATTACAGAATAATCAAATCACGCCGGACATTCAAGTGCAATCAAAGAAAAACCATTCTCCCAAGTTTACAAATGCAGATTTTTCTTAAAGTTAACAATTCCGCTAATCTCCGTCTCGTTGTCATGGTATCATCATACCAGCCTCCACTCGTAACAAATTAATCAGATTCCTTCATGTTTTCATATAAATTAAATTTATATAAATAAATTCATAAAAAAAATTAGGTCCTATTCGTCTGGCTGCTGTTCCTTCTGCTCTTCTCGCTCGGTTCGCTCTTTATTGTTTTCCTCATCGACATCCTCATCTTTGACGTAGTACACCTTGCTACGGTACTTGTAAGGCCCTTTCAATTCATCCGTAAAGGGTTTGGGTACGAAGATGCTTTTGGGCTTGTAGACAATCCTATTGGCAATTACGTGGTATGGGATTTGAGCCTGGAGATTCAACAGTTGGTGAAGCTCTTTGGGCATGCCGTCGTCTACAGCGCTCTGCTGTTGCTGCTGCTGCGGCTGCTGCTGTTGTTGTTGTTCCTCAGCAACGTATTCTTTCCTCTCGGGCACAGCGCCATATTGGGGAACTGCTGATTCTGCCACAGTAGGTTGCTCATCCTTGTACTGGATGTAGCCGTACTTGGCCTTGTTGTGATATTTGGTCGGGTACTTGGGCTCGTACTCAACTTGAGCAGTGTTGTACTGAGCCTGGGAAGTGGCTTGAGCGGATTCCTCTTGTTCCTCGGCGTTTTGTTGCTTCTGCTCCTCCTCCTGTTCTTGGCGATGAGCTTGATAAATGTACACGGATGGGTCGACGTAAGGTCCTTGAGGTTCGTACATTTCAAGGATCAGCTGTTTAATGTGCGTCGGTACCATCGAGTAGGGCTTGTACTGTACCTAAAATGTGATTTAAAGGTCATAATAACTGAGATTTTTCACTTCAAGTCTCTTTAAAATAATAAAAAGGCTATATCTAAATAAACTATAAGACGAATTATACCCATCAAAGTCTAACTTATACTCGCCAAGCAGAGAGCTGCCGCGCCCTGTGATAGTGAAATTATGATTTCTAAATTATTAATTCGTAAAATATATGAATAAAATAAATGTTAGAATAATAAAACAAGTAAATGATTGACTGAACATAATTATAAGTAATAATTATTCAGTTTGTGTACATGTATATTGACGTTCTCACATGCCAATCTCTCATACCCGATTTGTGTATTTTAAAAATTAAAGTAGAAACTAATCTTATGTTGCTTAAATTTATTTTATTATTTGTAATAAAAATTAAAAAATAAAATGAGCCTTATTATGATATTTCTTCTCCTTTCATTAATATATTGTAACAGTCTATAAAGTAAAACTCATAGTGTGCATTAAATTTGAAAATAATTAATCGATTCCTTATTGAAGATAAATAAATTCTCACCTGTACTTGATGCACAGGCTGAGCAACCTTCTCCTCAGCAGGCACAGCGACAGGAGCAGCCGTAGCAGCCGCAGGCTTGATCAGATCAGTCTGCGGTCCATAGGCGGGCTGGGCAGTTCCGCTCTCGGCCCTCTGATTACGCTGGGGGTTCTCGAGGTGGGATTTCCATTGAGAGTACGGAGCGTACAGCTTCCAGCTGACTTTTAAGCCTTCGACGTTTCCAGAAATAAAGTGATTTTTTTCCCATTAAGATTTTTTCCGTTTCCGATGATATCGAGCGCGGAAGCAAATAGTGCAAAGGATCTCATTATGTCGGATATTATGATGCAAAATGAATAGGAAGATAGATCGAGTTCGATAAAATAGAAAGTTTATGTTTTGAAAGTTCATGTGTTAGATCGAAAGTGCCCGATGCATTGCTTCTAATTGCTTTTAATTACATCGTGTTTGCTTTTAATTAAATTACCGTAAGTGTTATGACTTTTATGCTATTTCTTTAGCATCCGCAGAGTCTATTGACTCGGAAACAAGAAATTTCGATGGATAACCAGTTCTTTTTATAATTAACATGTAACATGAATCATGATTTTTAAATTTATTTTACCATCAGGATCACTGTATTGAATATGGCCTTGCGGAGCTCGAGATGGTCTCTGCGCTGCACGCAGACTTACACTTTCATTTTCTTCTTGTTGCTGTTCTTGTTGCTGTTCTTGTTGCTGTTGCTGCTGTTGTTGTTGTTGTGCCCAACAGACACAGACCAAAAGAGTAAAAATTATCTAAAATAAAAATATACGAAGCATGTAATATTTTCAAAGTCTATAATTTGTAAATTATCAGATTATACAAAACTTTCGGAAGAATCATACGTCTTTTAATTTACTGTATGTGTATATGTACGTGTATATGAAGGAAGGTTTCAAATGGCACTTTTTGAAGATAAAATCTTAAAATCAGCGTAAAATATACTAGCATATTTTGCATTTATTAAAAAATGTAAAAAAGTAAGCTTTTTAAATTATTTCCTCACTCTGAACAACAAATACGTAATTTATAATACTAAAAATTTCCGTTTATAACTAGTAATTATGAATCCACTGCTAATCAAGAAAACTGAAGAAAAATAAGTAAGGCAAGCAATTAAGTGTTTTCAACATCAAATATTTTTCATAAGTTTTTGTAAACCTAAAAATTACTTCGTAAATCTTGAAAATTAAACGTTTGTAAAAAGAAGTCTGCTTTATTCATTTGTTGAAGCTAAAATACAGTCTACGAAAATTACCCTATCTTAATGATCTTAGTTTCCCGCACATTTGTATAATTACTTTATACAAATTATACAACGTTACGATACGAGAATTAATGTAACGTCGTAAAATATTTCTTATACTTCTACATGCGGTGCTGTGAATTTTTTTGCTAATAAAAAGCATTGTATATTATTTTTCACTAAAAGGCATTGTTAAAGAACAACTTTACCATACACTTTTTTTGCTATGCATTAAAATCATGAAAGCCTTTTGAGTTCACCGACTAGAAAATTACAGATGTGTCATAAGACACTATATCTTTAATTGTATACCTTGTTTTACCTGCATTTTGCAAAAACTCTAAAAAGAACTTATTTACATGTTATGTTATGCAAATACTTTGGCGTTGATAATTTTTGTTTTTGAGAAAAGGAACAGTAATAGTGTTTATAGCACCTGCAAACTTTCACTGTAATTTTTTAAATAATTTGCAGCCTTCCGACATTAAGTTAAGATTTTATTTCAATTACAAAAAAATTACAGTTTTACCGTTTCAAGTATCGATTATATATATGAATTTTTTACCTGTACGCATTAAGATGCCAAAGCCAGTCACAGATTCCTATACCGAATTTACATTATTTAAATTTATTTTCAAGTTTTGCATAAAATTATTGCAGTCATCCACTGTTTGCAATGATTTGAGGATCAATAGATGACTTAGAGAATTAGTAAAAATCAAAAATTGTAAAAGTAAAATACTAAAAAGTCGATAACTACGTAATTCTGTATAGGCTTCGACATTCCCTTTTTATTCAATTTAAACGTTGGTTAATCATGCATAAATCACTATTTTTTGGCAATAAGCTTTTTAAGCTTTATAATAATTAATATATAAGGAGAAAATTCATTGTGATTTTTTTAAGAAGATGTAAAAAACTGACATTCCTTTTATTTTTTAACCAAAACATTTTATGGAAGATAGTAATGAAATCGCTTTGAACAATTTCTAATGTTTAGTTATAAATTTATTAAATAATAAAAATGATATACACAGTGTTTCACATCACTGTAAGAAAATGCTCTGAACTCTTTTTAACTTTATTTTTGCCCTATATTACATTCTAAAATAACTTTAGACAAAAATATGTCATGAGTTTGAATCTTCTTCTAACATAACGTTGTTATTTCAACTTCTATCAGAACCAAGATAATATATTTTATTATTAGCAATATAGGAGGCTATGATATTTTGTGTGATAAAAACTTTTGGAAAAGTTAGTACTAACTCATAAAAATGTATTTTTGTTGCTTAAGTATTACATCGTAAAGTATACTTCCAAATATAACTGAAAAACAAATCATTCCTCAAATTATAATAGTATGCATTTTTAGTACTTTAAAATGAAAAGTATTGGCTTAAATGCTTGAAGTAATAGATTTTGTAATTAGCTTGATTCTAATCATTCAAAGCTTGGCGCCAGTATAAGTGTAGTTGATAGGACGTAACATAACGTAATATGTGGTTTTTCCACTATTATCCAAGATAATTTCAATTCGATAATAGATATTCAAGACGATGATTATTGCAATATTAAATTTATCATTTGTTCGAATGAAATACTCTATTGGCGATAAATTAATTTTTAAAAAAGTGTTCGTAAAGATTAATCGATAATAATCGATTACCATGGTCATTTCATAATACGTATTGACCGAGAATTCGTGATAAAAAAATTGAAGCAATCAAAAATAGAAATAAAGTATTATAAAAGTAAAAATAAAATCATTTTAATTCTTATAAAGGGATACGGTTGAATTTTTAATGATATTAATTTTGAATGTAAGTACAATAATTTATTCCATTAATGGTGTTATAATCAAAGAAAAATTTCTTTTGAGTTAATTTCTTAAGAATTATTAATTATTTAGTTTAAAAAAAATTAATCATAATAAAATAAAATAATAATATTTCGATAATAAAAGAAAATTAGAATTCATGTAATAATACTAAAAAGGTTAGAAATTGTTTTTATTGAGAATCAATACTATATCCAACAAAATATATATTTTATTTTTATTTTTGTATTTTAAAATATAATTCTGAAGATAAAAATAGTTTTACGAAAATGCAACAACTGAGTCAATAGTTCAATTTTGCTCTTCAATACGTATATAATTCCGCACTTTCTGTCAAATGAATTTTCAAAAGTGTACCAAATACTCAAACAGCACTTGGGAAAAAAAATTGATTTGATTATAACACACAAAAATCGACTGCACTCTTGCAAAGAACCAAATGAAATGTCGGAATATTGAAAAGTAGTTAAAAAAAGCAGGCCACGTATCGATCACACTCACTATCGACTTCATCTTCGGTCGCAAAAGGAAAAGTAGTCGAAGACTCGTCGCACTGTCCTCCTCCTCTCGTGTGTATCCTTTCGCGGCGGAGCGGCAAAGGGGTAACAGTCAGCAGGATGTCACCGCGCGTCAAGTTTGAAGAAATCTGTCCGTCGGACCAGCGCGGACTTTTCTATATAGGCAGCAGCGGCGGCCGTATAATTGGAGGCCCTCTCGCCTCGCGCGCTCTCCCGGTAGCCGCTTTTTAAAGTCATTCGCCTCCGGTAACGAGCCGCTCGCGGGCCGCCGCTACCGCCACCGCCGCGCGCGTCTCTAGCCGCTATACACGCGCCTCTGGGGGAAGGCATAAGCAGCCGCAGCCAGGCGCATACCGCGAGCGCGCGGATCAGCGAGGTGTGGTGGCGTAACACGCGCGAGAGCGCACAGTAGCAGCAGCACTTTGGAGAAAATCCCAGGAAGCAGGGTGCGCGGAGCCGGGGGAGGGCGAAAATAGCACGCGCCAGCATCGCGGCGAATTTTCGCGAATGTTTTCTGGCAAGCGGGAGGGGGAGGGGCCCAGCTGGGGCCTTTTTCGAAGTCCGCTTCTATTGCTGAAGGAAACCTACTACCTCACAATGGGAATGACCGGGATTTTTTCTTCGCGCGCACGCTCTCTCGCCAAGAGCGTGAAAACAACTTAAGTTGAGACAGATAGGAATGCAGATTAAACGCGGCTCTTTACGAACAATATTACTGTTTCTGCGCCTTTTTAGACTCGGGGAGGCAAATTAGCTGGGCTCGTTTCAGAAACGTTTTCGCAGGTATCTGAAAGTACGGTGACATTCGAAATGAGCCCGTTTTTTTCAACATCAATTATTGACATTTTTCACCTCTATTTTCTTTGTGCCTTATAAATATTTAAAAAATTTCTTCAAATTTCTTACTACTTCGCTTATATATAGATGCAACAAAATTAATTCCTACAAGTCTTTTTAGTAATGCAGTTTCAAGCTTTTCAATTTTAAAATAGCTCATGAGATCTTTTTTGCAGCGAGAGAGGTACTCGAATTCGAAAAACGTGCCGGAATGGAATTAAAATTTCCCTTACATAATATGACATAATTTACATAAACAGCAATCTTTTGCGAAAAATGAGGCATTTTATCGCAGACATATACTTTCTAAAATTTGATGCTTTAACTCACTTATAATCATGTAAACGAGTAAACATTATATTACAGCTTTTCGTTAAATGCAGAACGCAATAACATCTATTCTTAAACTGCAATCTGTAATTTTATCGACAGTATTTAACGAGTTAGCAACTCTTAATAGTTGCAAATGGAAATGTTTTATAAAAAGGTACTAAACTTTCGGCATCGAAGAAGGATGCATCATTAATCAATTATGTAAGCGTGTGATTATTTTTTAGAAACTAGGATTCTCGTAAAAAATTAATCGTGATATTACCGCAAACATAATAACGCGAACTGAGCATTTTCCTAACTGAATTCAAAGATTCAATCGTAATTAGCATACAACTAGAATTTTGGTCTTACGTAGTCAAGTGCCATTAATCTCGCGAGTTGGGCTTCGTAAACATTTCAGGCGATTTACGAATTGCGCCCGAGAAACGAGGTGATCTTGCGCACCGAGGATAATCCTTTGGATAATCGGTAAAAGAGAAAGACGAAAGCGCAACTTTATCTAAGAGGCTCGTGATCCTAATGATTGAGAGATCAAATAGAGAGACGCTGCGGTACATGTAATAGGGGTGCGCTTTTTTGCCTATCGAAATCATTCTCTCACTAGGTTCTCGTGAGAATTTCGGCGAGGGTAAAGCAATGAGGATTTTTCATTGTGTATTTCTTTTGAACGTTTATAATTTCCCTTTTACAACTGTCGTTTAAATCGATTGTGGGCCATTTATAGGTGCTATTAGAGTGCAATTAATTTTTTGCGTATTATTGCCGAAAGAACATTTGATTTGCTGCGCATACATGAAACACGCGCGGTGTAAAGTCGCTGTATAATAATAATAGGCACGTTTTGCTTCACAGAAAAATTGACAGCTAGCAATTTAATAGGTCTTTTACCTTTAGCTGTATTGATTATAGAATGAAGTATACATATAACCAAATTTATAATGACGTTCATTAATTTTTGTGAGAGAATAAGAACCCGGTCCCTAAAAAGTTTCTACAAATTTTTTTGTAAATTCCATTAACCTAGAAGACCATAGCGTATTGTTAGCGTGATTTATTTCATTTTGATTAGCTAGATTTTTGCACCAATAAATATGTTTTACTGTTATTAATTTTATTGACTCCTTTTTCTTGAAGTCTAATATTTAATATTCTACCTAATAATACAAATAATTCTATATGTGAATCAATATGTAGTTATAGTGGATAAAAATTTACAAAAGTATACAAATTTTTTAAATGGGTTAATCTGCTATCGCAGAAAGGAAATAACTTGTCGAACGCGCCGTGCAAACTATAAATGGGAATACGTTGTCAATGTATAAAGTAATTAACTTTTCGTGATCACCATTATGAGTAGTCTACACTATTGAAAGAGCCTTACTTATATCGGAAACCGTTCTGTCACGCCAACGGAAATATATTAACTTCCTTTGCCCAGCAAAATACTCGAGCTTGAATTTTCTCCAGTTAATTTTTCTTACGCTACAAATTTCTATGTTTGTTTAATAATAAAAAGAAATTTCCAACGCTATGTGATGTTTGAAAAAGAAAAAGTTATCGGGTAATCCGAGCCAATTTCACACTAAGGTGAAAGACGGAAGAGAATTTTTTCTCAATCTCGTCCGCTATGGTTGGTGGAATCAAAAATTGAATATCCTCAATGTAGTTTCGCCTGGTTTGTTAAATAATGTCTGAGAAATTAAACAACGATTTCTAAAATGATAATTACAAGTACATAAAATTAAGTTAGCTATAAAATATCTAAAGTAAAAAGTAAAACATAAGGTACAGTACTAGCCGGCACTTTGGTGATAGCCGAAATTAAACAACGCTAGGCACGCGGTTAGTACTTGCATGGGTAACGCTTTAACAAAGTATTGGTAAAGTGACTTAAATATGCTGACAGTGTTTAAAAATGCAGAATGTGACATAAATACCTGAAATATATTTTATTACCAGGTGATAATGAAGCAAACGAATGCAGCAAACCCTCAATTTCTCTGTGTATCCAAGACACAGAGATCTGACTAATGGATCAGCTCTGAAATTCCGCATAATCAAAATGAAGCTATGGATTTCAAAATCAAGTATAGAAAAAAGGTATAAGTCATTTGCTGGAACAAATCGGGTGCAGATGGATGCCCCAAAGCAAATACATATAATACTCAAGATATATTGTTTTTCTATCTTATTGATTAAAATATAGGTAGTTACATTTTTTACCAGATTCAACTTCTCAAAAAAAAGTATTGTTTGGTTTCTGGATTTATAAATACTATACTTATCTAAATTACAATTTAATTAAATTATTCTCGACGTTAAATTTACAGATACTTTGCATCTTTAATATTTCTAGTGTAGTTAGATTATGTCTTTTAAGATTAAATTGGTTATATAATAAAGTAAATAAAGTTTTTACGAGATAGTTTTAAAATAATTTAATTGATATTTAATCATATTACAATATCATGATTACGTTTCATGTTAAGAAATATATAAATCCTAATAATAATATTCCGTTTTCTTAATAAAATTTATTGCATTACAAGGCAATTATTTTAAGATGCAATAATTTATTCTTTTATCATAGAGTGAACTTAATAATTTTTTCAATAGTGTAATCTTATTAATAATAAATGAAAATTTTTTTAAATATAAAATTAATATTTTTTTTAACAATGAGAATATATTCGATCAAAGATACTAAATTTTATATTTTTCTGTATTTATTCAATTTTGTACAATGGTGAAAATTGAAATTTTTACTTTTAACCCACCCTTTCATAATTTTTTTTGGAATTATTCAAAGACAATTATATTGGTGCAACTATTGTCTCTCCTAAATAATACTATAATATTAACATATTGCGAGACCTACAGTTTTTCTTTTGAAAGAATGAATGAAATATATTAAAGTTAAAGATTGACATATAAAAAAATATTAAAAAACTAAATTATTTAATTATTTTTTGAATGGTCATACTTTGCATTAAAACGACATTCTCAAAAGTCAGAATAAATACTATAGGTGTTGTTTAAGATTGTAATATTTTATGGCGTCATATTTTTATATGGTAATGAAAAGTGATTGTCTTCCAAGAATCTACAAATATAAAAATATAGTTTTAATAAAACACAAAATTAATGGAATATTTCAGTAATTGATTAATCACCCAATCAGTCCTCAATTTTCGATGAAATCCGTCAACGGAAAATGTAATTTAAGTTATATAGTACTATGTTGCAAGGTTTACGGGAGACTACAAATTTTCTAAAATAAAATTATCCTAGCCATTCTTGTAAATGTTTCTTTGTAATTTTAATAATTTGCTTAAAAAGTAAAGCAATTTTTTCTAATTGAACAAACTACATGCCACAGCCTATTGCATTAAAACTATTTATAGCATGCTATTCTTTATCACGAACAAATTTACTATTATTTACTTTTTTCAACCTAATATTCACAAAATGAATGATGCTTTTTCGCACTACAAAAATTTTACATATTTCATATTCTGAAAGAAAAGTTTTTTAACAAAAGATGATAATAAAGAGATATATATCCTCACCTAAACACGTATTAGCTTACATACTCATGAATAATATACATCAGAAAGTTGTACTTTCTAGTAGTCAGTGAGAATTTAACAACAAATATGATATTTAATGGTCAAAGATAAAGTGAGAATGTTAGGTCACGGTAGTAACTGGTATTTATTATATTTTCATTTGTACTAAATAGGTCATGTATATATTAATTTTAAATTGAAGATAGGAAATCAGTACAAATTTTTTTTTACATTTTAAATGTAATTATATAAGGTTAGCTGTAATATCTATTATTTTAAATGTGTTATATGTATTAAACGTATGTCCACTATAATGATTAATTAATTATTAAAAATATAATTGAACAAAATATTTATAAAGTTAAAATATTTGTTATAAACTTTGCACAAGGGAAAACAGGAAATTTCCTTGTTCTTTTAAAGAGCAATATTGGTGAAACGTGTTAAGTAATTAGTATAAGTACGCATACCTCCTAGTCAACTACTTACGACTCAAAGTAAATCACCTTATTTGCAAGTATTTTTTGTTTTGCCATATTACATATTAGCGTTTCCGTGTCTCGAGCTGCAATAATTATTTTTTTTTTTAGTTTGAATATAGTTTAATTTCCACACACTTCTTAATTGCTGCCTCGAGTCAAAATTGGAAAATTTTTTTCACAATTTAAATTGGAAATCAAGCACAATTCTTCTATGTTAAGTAATTAATTTAAATATTTTTCTTAATAAATAATTTGAAAATAAATTACATAGCAACCTAGCATTTGATTTACTAAAATTCCCGGTAATTTATTTGTAATAAATCATTCGAATATTTAAGTTGAAAATTAAATATAAGAGTGCAATAGAAATTAATGAATAACACAATTACTGTTCGTGGAATCTCTAAATTCCTCTGAAATACGGTGCATAACGCAAAATGGAGTGCAATTTATTGGCGAGCTATAATAAACATTTTCTGGCGCTCCCGCCTGTTCGGCAAAAAGCGAGCGTATTAGAGGGGCAATCGCGCAACGAAAACACAGCATAAACGAACGAATGATCCGGTGAAAACGTAATAAAGCTAGGCGAGTAATTACTCGTTCTTCTTATTTTTTAGACAGGTAAATTTAAGACGATTTTCGAAATTTTCATGGGCCGCGTTCATTATCTTACAAAATCACCTTGGAAATAGAAAAAAATTATTTCGAGAAGTGTGGGCAGGTTGATAAACGATATTGCGAAATTTCACGTGTGCTTATATACCTTATACATGTAATAACTTACACTTCCAAATAAATTTGAAAAAAATCAATTTTCATATTTTTTGCAAGAAAATTTTTATAATTATTATAATAAAATAATGGTAGTTTTCACAGTAGAATGATATATTGTGAGTATGTGCAAACATTTTTACGGATTAACTTTAGTTCAGAACTGTACCATAAACGTGTTCTTAAAAAATATATTAATAAAAAAGCAGCAAGTTACACTATATTCGGCATGAAATATTCATGTACTTAAGTATTCCATATTTACCAGGTTCATCACTGACAATGTATAAGCTTTTTCTACCCTCAGGTCCTATTAAAAACGTTAAATTTTTGATGTTTTTCAAATTATACATGAAAAATTAATTGAAATTTTTTGGATTCGGATCCTATTGGATACTATAATTGATGCTAATATCATATAGAATAAGAAAGTCATGGTATAAGATGATTTTATTAACTTTTAAAAAAACTCGAAGTCATAAAGTGAGAAATATCGCACGAGTCAAATATGACTCGTGTCGTACTGAACCTGTTAATAAGATTAGTAACAATACTTTTGCAAGCAACGGCAAAATATTTTAATTATAATATTTTCGTTGGATAAATAAATTCTGGAATCTTATCTTATAAAAATTATATAGTATTAGCTGCTATTTAAAATGACGTCAGATTACTACGGTCACTACACTCTCTCTATTGTCAAGTTGTGTAAGTTTATTAATACTTAGCTCCCCATGATAATAGATAAGTTGATTCGTTCGCTGAAT
>JAPYZO010001035.1:0-20175 GCA_030522905.1 Torymus flavipes | reverse complement strand
CACACTGCCTTTCCGACAAAAAAAGAAACATCTTCTTCTGTCTCTCTCCCCTGTATACGAAACGTGCGTTTCCCGCTTTCTTCAGGCCAGGTATGCCCACCTACGCTCTGTCCGGTGATCACCGGGTGGCGCACCCTCCGCACAAAGTCGTAAAGCTATAATGGGCCCGGCGAACGAGGGAGGAAGGGAGAGAGAGAAATAGATAGAGACGTGTGTCTGTACCGCAGCCACCGGCGACGATCGGTGCGCGTCTGCGCCTTTTCGAAATCGGCCTAAAGAAGCCGACGCGCGACATTAATCAAGGCTGCTGCTGCTGCTGGGCCAGCGGGAGACGCGACGCGATGTGTTTTTATATTATACACATATACGCACCTATGTAGAGGCTCCTGTGGACGTCTTCATGTCGCCGCGGACGCTTTGTAGGGGGACTTTTGAAGCTCGGGGGGCGGGAAGAGGACGGAATTTTTGGACGATGCGGCGGGAGATTTATGCGTGTGTGGGTATACGTGTGAGGAGGAGGCGGAAGGGACGCAAAGACGAGCTGTGAAATGCTTAGCGCTTCCGTT
Source organism: Torymus flavipes (assembly GCA_030522905.1). Lineage (NCBI taxonomy): Eukaryota > Metazoa > Arthropoda > Insecta > Hymenoptera > Torymidae > Torymus > Torymus flavipes. The sequence continues at coordinate 19,609 of JAPYZO010001035.1, read as the reverse complement.
TCGGCGGTTGCGGAAATTCTGGGTATAGCGTCGGTGCTTAGGATTAGTCATTTCGCGAGGTGGCGGTCGCCCGATTTTCTGTCACGTTGTGTGGTAATGGCGATGCTGCTGCTAGGACATCGGTTTAATTTGTAGTTTGCCGGGGTTCGTAAATCAAGGATAAAGCAGGCGGCGGCTTTTTTAAAATTGAAATTTATGTTTGTGTAAGCGAAAGTTCTGGATTTTATAGAAGAACTTTTTCATTAAAGAATGTAGTTGAGGAAATTTATTTTTAGTAAATTTATAGTAGATTGAAATTGGTTAAAATGGTGTTGCTGGGTCTATGTAAGGCTCCAAAGATTTCGATACAAAATAAGAAATAATTCAGCAAAAATAACAACAGGTTCTTGTAAAACTATATATAACAATACAATACAATTTTATACATCTTTGGTAAAATTTTCTGTAAAATTTTAGCAATTTTCCGGATTTTTACAGTATATTTTAGAACGTTGAAGAATGCGAGCAAAACTATATTTGTAATTTTTACTGGACATTCTTCTAATAAGGAGAGTGCGCCAGGAAATGGATTTTAACGAGGCTTTGAGAATCGATTTCTGCTACCTAAAAATCAATCCCAGGGTTCCTCATCCTAGGGAAAGTGTGTCAGTTACTGTACCCCCTAAGCAGATGACATATTTTAGTTACTGGACATTTGAATGCGTGCAAAAATCCAGTAACTGGGGAGGGCTCGGTAACTGACACACTTACCCTATCTCGTATAAGCACCTTTTTCTTGAGATATTGGCAATATACTCTCAAATATGCTTTATTTCTTTAAAAATGATGTCTCTTCTATTGACTGTTACTTTGCAAGTATTTATATGATGATAAAAGTAAACAGGAAAAGCTGAAACTTAAGCTTCGTTTTTTATTAAACCAATTTTAATTTTTCAGAAAATTATAAGCAATCAAAGGTAGCGTAAGAAAATGGTATAAAATAAGACAAATTAAATTGCCCATATGAATACTAGGCTTTATTTGTTAGATACCAGAAATCGACTCAAAGCCCTTTTAAAACCTCCAGAGGGTGTGCACTCCTCTTGTAAATATGTTGAGTAATTTTTGAAGTTAGTGAAAAATTACTATACACTTCTTCCTTAAGTTGTACCAGTTGTTGTATAATTCGAATATGAGTTACCAAATATGAAGATATTTGCAAAAAGTATTGGCAATTTTCCTATAATTTTATAGAAAAATTTGCTAAAAGGTAAAGTAATTGGGTTATTAATATTCGTTACCAGTGGGAATTTTCAATAAATATTTCTCTTAGAAATACGAAACACTGAAAAAAAACGTTAAAACCCCCGAAATCTCCGGTCAAAAAACCGATACCGTCCTATAGGGGGACTTAGGTTAGAATTATCAAACCGCTACGTCAAAAACTACCATACACACACAAGAGTCAAAGTTGTTTTTGTCCAACAATTCGGCAGAAAAGGCAGAATAATTCTACGGTTTTCACTTTAGCACTCTTTGGCTATGCCTCTACATGCGTCACTTAATGTAAACTAGTCTTTCATAAGTACTATTTGATTCGTTTAATCCAATAATAGTGCAATCCAATCGATTGTGAAGTCAAAAGTTTGATCAGAATAATAAAAAATGCTATAAATTGAATCAGAAATTACTTCTGACATCATCATCATAATTCGTAATTCAAAAACACTTCAGCTCATATGCATACTTAAAATCAATACTAAAGTATCTCTATATCAATAAAAGCAATTCCAACATCGATTGGATCAATCTCCTCAAACTGCAAATTCAGCCCTACCAGATTACAATACCATAAAATTCCACTTAATTTTAGGACAGCTTACGCAAGCCACCGAACCGCGGCACCGCAATCTCCCATCGCCGCAACCATGACGCCGGCCATTTTCTCTCTTTCTCTTCCCACATCCACACAGACACACGCACGCACCAAAAGGGGGGACCATTGCAGGGGCATCGTCCACGATCAATCGCCACGGCATAAAAAAGCGCTCGCCGGCGACGACGAGTCCATTGTCCACTCGCGCACTGCGCGGCGGCTTGCTAATTAGCGCGCTAGCGGCGCGGCTTCGCGCGAACTGGGTCGCAGCGCGTGCACGCGCTTCCCCGAAGATGACAATCGCTGCGCTGCTCCGCGACCTGTGCGCTCAGACTGCAGCAAAAGTCAATCAGTCGGCGCCCCCCGAGTTTACGACTGCCGCGCATGATGACAGGGCGCAGGGAGAGAGAGAGATAGCGAGCTTCCGGCTCCGCGCTTATTCTCTCTGGGCTGTCTATTGGAAAATTGGCTCGCGCAAGCGCCACAGCGTTGGACGGACCACACCGGTGACAGCCTGAAAGAGAGATGGATGGATGCGACAGAGAGTGAGAGAGATAGGGTATTGTGCATTTTTTATGGTGTAGTTAAAGTATATGGGGATAGTGGGAAAAATCTGAGAGGTTTTGTTGGAATGGTTACGATAGCGGCGGTGATGAAAGCTTGCGAGATTTCGATTGAGATCAAGTGGAGTATTAGTATATTGATTAGAAGGATACGATCTGTCTTTGCAAATTTCAATATCAAATTTCAGAGTGTAAATTGATTTCATTTCGTGATATATAAATAATTCATTCAAAAGTTGTACTTAAATTTATTATATTTAAATTGTAAATAAAAATCCATATGATCAGGAATATACGTGAAATAACATTAACTAAAAGTACTAGGAATAGCAAATATCATTTTTAAACTGGATATACAGCAACCTTTAAAACAGATATCGCATATTTTTCGTTATTCGAATTCAAATTTTGTAATTATTCTTTACCATTATGTTATTTGTATTTAATTCAGAATGAGATAGGGAAAAAGGTACATGAAAAAGATAATTGACGAACATTTAAAAATGAAAAAGATAAATGGAATGTAGCAAAATGTCTATGTAACAAACTTATGAACACTAAACTTTTTCTTCAATTTGTAAATTACATCATCTACCTTAGCCGTTCACTGTTCTTTAGCATACTCTGAATGCAATGCAACAAGAAATGTATAAAGAAAATCTGCAAATTGAATTAGAATAACGAAAAATACGAAGTCCACACCTGTAATAATTCAAAAATTTCCCCCATAATCATATCCACACACTAATCTACAAAAATCCTCTTAATCACCACAAAAATCCTTTTAAATCCCTTTCGCAACACACCGCGGCGTGTCCCCTTCCCTCAGTCAGCGCACGTCGCTGTACAGCCGCCGCCGCAGCCGCGCAACAACCGTTCGACAGGTCGTCGCCGCCGTTGCAATTACGCGATCGGCAAAGCGAAAGAGCCGACGCCGCTGCAGCCGCGATGGGGCCGGCGGCCAGAGAAAAACGCCCAACGCGCGAGGCCGCAATTATACGAGGGAAGGGCGAGAGCTGCCTGCAAGCTCCAATTTGCCGCGCGCGTGCAAAGTGTGCCGAAGGGCGGAAGGGTGTGTCGTCGTCGTCGTCCGTATCTGTGGTTTTCTCTTTCTGTGTCGTATTGTGCGGCTCGTGAGAGGGGATGGGTTTAAGTGGATAATGTGTTAGAGAGATTGTATGTGAGACAGCAGTGTTAGTGAGGCACGTGCGATATCGTCTGAGATTTGTATACGATTATTTATACAGAAAATCAGATTTAATGAAAAGTAAGACGGGTGGATGAACTGAAAAGCGTATTTTTATGAAATTGTTGTGTTAATGGCTCTAAAAAACCATAGTTTTGATAGAATAATAAGGATTTTAATGAGTATGTTAAGTACAGGTAATATAAATTTAGTAGTGAGTAAATAATGCTAATGTCAAAACTATAGCATCAAGTTGAAAATTGTAAATATGTATGTTTTCATTGTTAAGAATAATAATTTTTTGACGGCTCATATCAACATCTTCAACTAATTCAGCTCATTTCAATCAGACTGTATCATCTCACAACTATCGATATCGCTTCACCCCGTAACTCGCCCCAAATATAATAAAACGTATTGATCCACGCTGAATCGCGCCGCATTCCTCAATGACCAAAAGAAGAAGAAGAAGAAAAAGAACCATCCGTTCTCTCTCTCGCACACGACGGCACTCGCACGCAACCAACCAACCGCCGGCCATCAAAAACCGCGGCGCGCGTGACACGAACCGCGCCACAAAAACCGAACTCACGGCACCTCCTCTCTCGCCACCCAAAGCGCACACCTTATATATGTGTATCATTTTACACCGCACATACACACGTACGTACACACACCGTGGGAGGAAGCGCACGTATATTACATACGAGAGATATTCGGCGCGCTGCATCGAGAAAAAGTATATAGGGGGTGGGGGGCGACGACGCGAGGCGCATGCGAATCAAAGAGAGCTACTGCTATGCAAAATGACGTAATCAAACGGCGGATGCCTGGCATACCGGCGCGCGAGGTTCTCGGAGGAACCTTTCATTCGCGGGAGGCTTTAATGTCTCGGGAATTTCGGCCCCGAGGAACATGAGACACTTGTCGCTCCGCGCCGAGATGTGGAGCGGAGGGAGGATCTTTTGTCGTGGATATGGTATAGGTAAGGCGCGGCTGTTTTGTAATTCGAGAGCTGGATTTGGCAGTGAGATCGATATGATTCGTTTGGTGAACGGGGGAGGGCCACGTATTTCGAAGGGTATATAATTGTGTCTTTATTGAGGAATTGTTTGATTCGGTTTCGCACGTCGTTTAATTCGAAGGAACATTCCTTTCGAATGATTTCACACATATTCTTTTCACTTCTCATAGAACTGATGTTTGTACTTTATGAAATTTGATTGGTTAAGACTATAGTTGAAGATTAGAAAATCTAATTAATATTTACTTATGAAGAATCTTATTGGTTCAATGTAATGTGAATTTGTTTACTTACAATGTACGTCGCTTGTATTCGCCATTTACGAGGGAACTGAAAAACTATTATACCCTTTACTTAGGTTTACTAAAATACTTTTTATCTCGCGACGCATGTTTCAAGTAATTCTGATATGTCGCTTTTTCATTTAATCTTAGCCACGTTACCTTACACTTTTTAGATTGTTTCAATAGGTTTTTCCACCTAAAAAGCTATCAAGTACAAGTAACATGAATAACGAAATTCCTCGTATTTATGTACAATGCATCATCAGCTTTTTTATTAAAAATACACCAAAAACGCTGCGGACATCCTGATTTAACGAACAATTTTCTCGTATAAACTTAATTTCCTCAGCTCTCGCCAAATGTCTGCACGAAACCATTGTACATCTTATTAACCTGTAAAGTCCACTGCAAAGGTACTTGCGCGCCATGCCTCGGAATGGCCGTAAGCAAGACACGCTGCCGGGGGAAGGAGAAGAGGAAGAAATGGAAAAAAGAAGAGTCGCACGTGCGGCGGTGTGAGTGCCGCGGTGAAAGGAGCAGCCCAGCAGCAGTCTAGTGACGTAGCCGCGGGACTTCCTCCTCGGCTAGACTTCCTGTCGGAAATGATTCCGCCGCGAATCGCCGCATCTCTCGGTGCTCATTCAGCCTGAACTGAGTCCTGAGCATTGCTGCAGTTTTTAAAGGTGGGTGGAGCTGAACTTGGGAGGTTGTAAGATGCTGGAGTGGAGGTGCAATGAGATCAGATTTGGTATACGATTTGAATAGTAATTGTAAAGTTAAAAAAAGTTTGCGGAAATTCTCCCGACGATTAGGCAGAATTTAACACGAATCATACTTATTCCTCTGAAAATGAAGTTTTTACTATAATTAGTTTTCTACTTGTAATTTATCTTGCACTCAAGTCATTTTAAAGGATTCGATGTAACTACTTTTATTTTAATCACAAGACAAAAGTTATCACTTAATTACATCAGGTTCCTTATTGCAAATGAAAGTGTAAGAATAATGCTCGCTTCCTTATTAACCCGCTCCCCGTCACTGCATCACGATTCAGCATACGCGCAGTCGCGCGCACGCCTCCGCCATCTATTTATAAAAATAACAATCAAAACTATTAATAAGCCCGCAATTACTGCAAAATTGCCTCCTTACTCAGCCGTCCTATAATTAGCAGCGATACATCCACAGTCGCTCCAGAAGCGTCACACGTTTGTTATTTCAGAAGAGAGAGAGAGACGCGATTGACGCACACGCGAAGACACTCGCCCGATCGCGCAAAACTCCAGTAGATGAATGAACGAAACGCGCGAATGGAATGCCATTGAGAACCGGCGTTGCAAACTCGACACAATACGTGATTCGTCTCACGCGCGTGGCGCATCAATCCTTACCTGCAAATACGCGGCGCCTAATCAATCTATAAATGATGCTGATATTGCGTCCAAGTGAGCAGCTAAGTTTTGTCGTTCGCGTGTATTTTGATTGGCTAGAAAAAAGTCTGATGAAATTTGAGTTTTGGCTTTTGATCATATTATTTCATTATGGTGTGCAAAGTTTCAAATGAATAATGTTTGGTTGAAAAGAAACGTAGGTATTTGAAGCTTTAAACGGAGTAGATTTTAATATGAATTGAACATTTTGTTTCAATATATAGTAAGACGTTAACTTTCTGTGGGTACTTATTGCTGCACCTCCTCATAACGACTGCATGATCACGTCGATCTACAGCGTTTAATGAATAATATAAGGCGGAGGTGTCGGCGTCAGCATATTATAAGTGTGCATGAAACAATGCCGAAAAGTGCTTTATCTTGATCGACGCATCATTATTCACGGAGAAGCTTTTAGAGTCGTATGCAAATTATTGTTCATTAACGTCAATATATTTTGGTGATTTGAATTTATAAATTTATTCTAGAAGAAGAATTAAAGTTTATAATATAATTTCTCCAATAACTAAGTTACTAATATAATAATGCAATATTTCGATGCAAGACGATTTAACCAAATCAATAATATGTTTTATAATTTTCGATTTCGTATCAAAATCTCAAAAGGCTAAGTGAGATTAATGGCCATTAATACAGTTCGTGTTGTCGTTTAAACTATAATATAATAAGTAATATAAAAAATAAACGATATCTTGAAATGGGCACATTACATTGTTTGTAAATTAATATTTTTTGTCACGTATATTGCAAACATGGTTCATTTGGTCAGTCACCTGATTTACAGTATGACATTGTATATACGGTCTCATCATTTGTATCAATATTTACTTACAATATATATGTATTTATCAAGCAATCATTGTAAGCACACCACTGTACACGTTCCAAATTCAATTTGTCATTAAAGAAATATGCGATCGTAAAATGGGGATCACATTCTTTATCGCAAGCCACATACGAGATGAGTGAATGAGGAATAAAAATGGTCGATTTACGGCCTCGCTCTGCTGTGAACGCTCCTATTCAAAATGGCCGTTAGACGAGTCGCGGTCCTCGCGCTTCGTTGGATAAAAAGTTTGCAAATCACGATAGCTGTATTTCACTTCCCGCTTGGGTCGCCATCGTGAAAGCAAGAAAATGGAAGTCATTTGGAGCAAGATTTGGCATTTTTTATTCATAATTATTGCGAATTGAATATTAGATTGTTGTAATATCAGCATTGCTTAAAACAGAAAGAATAGTTAGAAATATTTATAATTAATGAATAACTTTTAATATAACAATTGAACTATCATATAAAATTATCAAATGCTTACATAATAGAAAGTATTTTTTATATATATTAGTTGAGATACTACAAACGTTATTGTTTTTTTTTTTTATTTACATAGCTTGAAAAATATTGGAAAAAATTACTGATGTGTTTTATTATATAGATGTAAATATAAAGAGCATTTTAATATAGTTAAGGCTTGCGCATTGGATTGTCAGCCGTCGGCAAAAGTACACATCCTCGCGTGTTCTACACCAACTTACACGGTGATTGCAAAGAAAAGTATATATTTTTTACAAATATCAAAGCAAATAAATATTGAAATATTAAATAATTACACATGTTTATTAAATTAACAAATTGTGTCATCTAATTGATTGGAAAATCAAGTACAGTGAGTGTGCTAGTGAGATTTTATTAGTAAAAATTTTGGTATCAATATGTTTCATTGAGACGACACTACAGAATATTACCCAAGTGTATTTTTCTTATTATTTTTACCTGCAGTATACCAAATATTAAATATTTAATGTGTCAATAGCAATTTTATACTACGCAGAATAATCTTATCTCAGATTTGTATACATATTAAAAATTACAATTTGGATTAGGACTAGCTTATACTTATGTTTCAAGAGCAGAGAATACGGAGTTTTTAAGAACTCCTAATCTTTTTCTCTATGAATAAAATTAATTTCCTAAACTCAATCTACTAATCCTGATCACTTTTGCCAACTATTATCACAACTTCACAAACTTTTACAAATCCTATATACTACTACACAACACAAATCCCGACTTTCAGCAACCCAGCCACAATGTTTACGACCGGAAGCGCTTCTCGAACACCCAGTATACGGTATCGCGTGCGCACGTATTATACCCCAACGCAACAAAAACGAAGGCGACGACGACAACTCCCCAGCTATATGGAAACCCGCCGCAGGGCAAAAACTCAGGGGTGATTGGCAATCAGCAAGTGATGCAGGCAGCTCTCATCGTGCGCATCGCACAGAGCGCGAGCGCGCGCGCACCGGAATCCCGTCGCGTCAGCTGCTGCGGATATTATCTGATCCGCGCGGTGTTGTTGACACTTACCTTGCCTTACTTGCGCTTGTTGCGAAATAACCGAGCGTTTGTTTACAGATGCACACACGACGATTTTCGCCGGGACGATGATATGATGGCGATGATGATGATTCATCGAGTGCTGCGCGCGCTGCGCACCGTGGCTTTTTCTGCTTGGCGAGCGCTCGAATTTTAGTGCCGACAGAGCGTCGTGAGGTTGCGAGGTAATAAGTGTATGTATGTGCATAAATGTGTAAAGTGATGCTTGTTACGTTTGAGGGAGTTTTATGAATTTAAAAATTCGTTACTTGAAGTGTGGATATTTGAGGAGAAGTCTAGATTCAGCGATTTTTTGTGGTACAATACTTTTTGTTAATTAATGCTTCCATAAGCATAAATAATCTAGCTTTTTTATGAGTCTATAGCATGTCAAGTATTCATGATTTTTTAAAAACGTTTTTGTACTACTATACGAAGCTTCCTCTGTGCAGAAGCAAACACTTCTTTGCATTAAAACACAACTATTTCAATAAATTTTTTCATTTCTGATTACAGAAAAATGCAATAAATTAGAGAATCCGTGATTAGACTATCATGTTTTTACGTAACTTTTCAATTATTTGTCTAATTTCTCACAGTTTATTTATTGAATATTCTTTGTTTGATATATACGTATGTGCTTCAGGTTATTTCCCGTAAATTCGGTAAATAGACATTTTAACAGTACAAAAGAATTCTGAAAATAATAAGCTGATATATAAAAAAAATATAACTTTGTTAATTAATTTGGTCGTCACTCAAAAGCGTGAATTAAAACGATATAAGACAATTATTTAAAAAATCTGGATTCATACGTTTATCAGTACAGAAATATATTGACATACTTCCACAAATAAAGGAAAGTCGAAATTAGTACAATGTAGTACAAAAACCACACGCACACTTTAAATAATTAAATTACAGTTTTCACTCACCCCACCCAAAATTTCTCATATTATTGATACATAAACACAACAATTTACCACTGATTGTAAGTAAACCATCAATCACGTAATACCAAAGCTACTTCGCAGCTCCGAGAAAATGACACGCTAGTCCACTTTTGCCATTTTTTGTATCACACATACCTACATACATGTGTATTTCAATCTCGGAGCACCGGTTTCGCATCTTTGTTGCGCCGCACCGCCATCTTTGTCCAATGTTGCAATAATAATGGCTCCCCTTTGCACAATCTTCGCCCGCTCAGCGGCCCGCTTGCCGGCAAAACTATTGGTCGGCTTTCGTGCTGCTCCGACGGCACCTGTTCACGCTATGATATATTATTTTCACAAAAATCTAACGCAAAACACTGCAAAAACCTTCGAAATTAATAAACCATCCATAAACATCGGAATTTCCATTAAAAATCCTACATGACAAGCAATTAATAGACGAAAGGTCGATGCACCGCGGAAGGGTTGGCCGTACGCTCTCGCGTGACAGGTGCTCCCGCGGACAATTCCAGCTCGGCTCCAGGAGACTGGCTCTCTCTCTCCCTCTCGTGCAGCATCTCTTTCTCTCTCTATTGCCCGGGACGAGAGAAAGAGAACGGCCGCCCGGGAGAGTGCCGACTGGGCGTGGCGGAGCCCAGCGATTGGTCGGCCCACGAGCCGAGATTCGCCCGCGTTTCTTGCTGCCGTTGCTGCACGCGAAACGCGTGAGCGGGACCCTACTTAATTGCCATCCACCGGCAGCAGCAGCAGCTCTATACAACACACCCGTTCCATTCCCTCTGCGCGTCCCTCTTTCTCCCGCCGCGCGCGTGTCGTTCGTCGTGCATCGGCGGTTCCCTGCTGCATGCGCGCGACGCTGGATATTGCTTCAATGGTTGCAGAGCTCTAGCCTGTGTTGGATCGTTGATTGAGGTTTTTGGTGTGCTATTTTGTATTAAAAGATTAGTTGGTGGTGTAAAAATTGTTGAGCAGCTTTTTTTAATGTAAGATCAAAATGAATGCAAGTATTAAGCGCTCGCGTTGATCTTCGATGGCCTAGCTGACACGGAATATATCAGTTTCTTTTTTATTACACGGTGATGTTGGTTTGATGAAAAAATTGATGACTTTTAAATTGCGCGCAATGTGAGCTAATAAAATTACCTCTCTATAGAAGTTGTGAGTCTGTATTATAGTATAAGTGTTACTTATTAAGTTATGCAAGCATTGAGCATTTGCGTGTTGCTGTTGTGAACTTTACATACCCAAGGCGCGAAGAATTTCAATAAAAGCGAATCTGATTACTTTGTAATGTTGGTCAATTGAATATCCAACTTTTATTGTAATTATCACGGGTATCTGTCGTTTTATATAAGCAACCATCATCATCAAAGAGATTAAGAAGGCGAGGCATAAATCTGCTGAAAACAGACTTCCATGAAGCTTTTGGATGCGATTTCTGATATCGTACATACATGTTACAAATGAAGCCTCTATACGTATACTTATAATTGATACTAGGGGGTTACACTAGTATTCAAATCCGCACCATTGAATGACCATTTTGATATAATATCCAAGATTCTAAAATTTGTACATTTTGTGTATCAAATATAATCATATTTTTTTAATCTTTGCGAAATTTCCTTCCATTTTATATATTGTACATGCTATGAAATTAATTACCTTGAGAGAAAAAATGATTAAAATGACGATATCGTGATAAAAATTAAATATACGCTATTCGCTATAAGGTTGACGCAGATGCACTGAAGGCATATGCTGAGATTTTTTCAAAATCGAAAGTTTCTGTGCTAAAATTTTAAGTCTAAATGAAGTTTTATAGTTATTAGCTGACGATTCGACGTTATTTAAAAAAAGTTAATTATTTAAATATAACTTGTGTTCAAACTTTCGTTCATTTCATACTCCTAAATCTAGTGAACGAACGAACAACTTTGCTGGGCCACGAGGCTTATCCCGACAACCCATGAGTAAACGAACGTTATTCGCACCTCATGCTACACTGTATCATAAGGCAATAATGTTTAATACGTAATATTTAATTTTAATACGTAAAGTGTACAATTATCATCCTGGTGACAACTTTCAACATTAAGATTGTAAAATTACTGTTACTGAACTTACATAAGTACATCAAAAATAAGTGATCATTCGCTGGTTTAAAAATGATCGGTCACTAGCATCACGTGTTCATTAACTGGTTTTTAGAAGATATTTACAGATTTTTTTTAAACGAAAATTCTACTTTTCTTCTTTATTTAAAAATGTGTCACTGAAGTAAAGTTTTAACATTTTAAAATATTAATAAAAAAGACTTACTTTTAATTTAAAAATTACGATTTCCTTATTTGTTCACTCATTCGTAAAGTTACCATATTTGATTTTTCTTTCTCAGATATAACGTAACTCATTTCAAATATATATGTTATTTTAAAAATTTTTTGTATAAACGTAACTTACAAGGAGAGTGTTTCAGATCCAGATCACAAATTCGGCTCAAAGTTTGAGATATGTTTTTAGATTGAAAAATATGAAGATAACTGCGATATTATAGACTGTAACGCTTTGAAAAACACGAATCATCTATAATTTAAGCTTTATAATCATTTAAGGAAACCATCACGATCACGCGTACTTTGCATGCTTTATTTCTTCTTGCTAGAAGTTTAAAATTAAAATTTTTATTAATTTCGAAAGAATTAATTTCGTATATTTTGATTTAAACAAAACGTTAACATCAGTAAATATTTAAGAATATTAAACTTTGAGATTAGAAATCTTAACAATTAAAACCTTTAATATTACAATTTTAACTAAAAATGTCTGAATGTCTTTTTAATGCTTTCTTATATTCTAAATTCAAAGTTTATATATTTAAAAATCCGCCTACTTAAAACTAATCGCGTATCATCTTTATGGTCATTACTTTTTCAAGAGAGGATTTGACAACAATGGAACAGAATATATGACATTGTCACAAAACGCGGTACATTGTCTGTAAGAGACTACGACACAGGTCGTTTTATACACAGTTTTTGTAAGCCAATGAGCTCAATTATTAAGCATAACAGTCTCGTGTCAGTCACATTAGCGTCAACCAATCACAAGTTTATTTTGATCGGACTTAGCCAATCACGAACGTCTTATGTTGGCTTTACTTTCCGCCCATTACTTTTTTAAGATACGAATATTGTAATAAATAGTCTAATCTCTTTCAAACTTTCATCATTCGACTTATAGAAAAGCTTTACGTGCAATTCTAGAAATATAAAATAAAACTCAGTGTTGTAGCACAAGTCGTATATGGAAATTTCGTTGAATTCGTTTTTCACACATTGTGGGCTTCTTTTATAAATCACAAAAATGCATTTCATTTTTGTCAAAGCTAACATAACATAGGGTCCTCAGAAATATAAGATGAAAAAGTAAGATCAAGAAATTTGGTAATACCTCTTTGTGTATAATGCTCGAGATAGAACCAATAACTTGTATCTTGAGTCTTATCATTGGAACTAAACAACTTTATTCAATCTATACTGATGGTCGATGGATGTAACTTGTAAAAATGATAAAGAAGAAAATGAGACAGCAAGAAAAAGAGGACCCAGTAAGTTTGCTTTATAACGGGACAACGAATTCTAAAAAAAGAAACCACTCGTTGTTTTCGGATTACCTACCTGATTCATCAACTGGCTATATACAACTCTTCTCCTAGTTCCATACACTCCAGGCATTCCCATCTCAACGTGACACATATCAATTCAATCAGTTGGCGGCTCGACTAACTCTCCTGTGCGAACACCGTGTTCTCGTGACAGTCCATGTATAAGAACTATAAAGAATCAAATATATATTTGGTTGCTTGGCCTTCTCTAATATTTTGAACGTTCAGTCACGGTTTTTACTTGGTGTAAACGAAACAAGCAGTTCTATTTAATAATGAGTAACGTTCAATCGAAGTATTTACAAAGAAAAATCTTGTCGCGTTGAAAATCGGCATTGTCGTGACGTAATGGCGACGGAAGCCACGAGATTGAATTATAATTATTTAATGTCTCTGGATTTTCCCACTTAAAATTCACCAAGACTCTTCTTAGTACCAAATATACATAACAAAGATTTTCGATAAGTATTTTATGACTCACGCGTTCCTTCTTGCTGAATTGGCTAAAATTTGCGTGGGAGAAATTGTAGTACATTAAACTTACTATTACTATGTATTACTGTACAAATATGCAAAAACTTTTTGACGTTATAAAATTTGATTATCGTAAAACAATGAAAATAATTATCGTTTCAAATTGCACTTGCCGTATCTTTATATTTAATTGTAGCTCACCAGGTAGAAATTTGAGGTAGGTTACGAACTGATTATATCAACTACTATTTTAAGAGTGCACATTTAGCACTTTCTGAGAACCAGCCGAAGGAAACAATGAATTTAAGCATGTGTTGTAAGAGTGTTTTAAGTTTATTCAAATAATTATTTACGATATAATTTTTTAAAGTTTTTAAAAATTTATAAAAAATACTGTTTCCAAACTATGCATAGTGAAAATATAATTTTGTCGGAATGTTCAGAAGCTATGATTTCGGTATTAATTATTTATGATTTTATTTATAGCGCGGAAGTAAGTTATAGCGAAATTCGCAAAAAAAAACTTCCAATAAATTTACACTGTAATATGTTCCTTGTAACATAAATTTTTTTCTAGTGAAACTCCTCTGACATTAAGTCGATCAAGGCATTTTCACTTGAAACGTGATGACGAGCATTATTTTTCCCTTTCATTTTTGTCATATATTCGTACCAAGGAATATACGCACAATATGTTTTATGATAGAGCTCTATGTCTGTAACTGCGCCAATTTTTCAAATTATATGTGCAACCTGCAACTACAATTCGAGGAACTATTAATTTTTTGCCACTTTTAATTCGAACGATCATTGTTGCCTTATGGAGCTTGCAATGTCTTCTATAATAAAGACGCAATGCTTGTTAAGTAGCACTGTTATATGTAAAACACAAACAATTATTATGTAATTTTTTTTCGACACATTCGTGTTCGTGATAAATTTTTAATACACAATGCACCTAACCTTATAATAGATAAGATTTAAATCTATTTTGAATATGATGAAAAGTTTTTATATTTTTCCTTCATTTTTTGTATAAAATAATTGTCTAAAAAAAGTATCTTTACAATTGATTCTCGCAGCCTTATATACTATTGTTTGCTCCCAGAAACATGAATATTCAATCTTTAATAAGAACACTGAGAAAAAAAACTATTTACCGAAAAAATTTAAACATATTTCATAACGATGCTGCGATTATTCATTATTCAGCACTAATGAACGCGCACAAAACATACAAAATCTCAAAACCTACCCTAACATCGTGGAAATAACCATTCGACCTACAAAAAAATGCAACGATCAATCGCAAAATTTGCGGAAACCGTGATATAAAAAGGCCGCCTCACGCCTGCTACATAAACTCCGTAAATAATGAAGAATAAACCTCGATTAAAGTATAGCCCAATTGCGCAACGCGCGTTCCGCGCTCAATTAGCTCCGCTCATACACTTACGCTCTCTCTCCTACACACATCGCACTAATACACATATACGCAAATATATACATATAGAGTTTCTACCGGTTCCCTCTCGCGTAAATACAGAGGTCACGCGGTAGAAGACGACGAGCAAGTGTGTGATATATGCGCAAAAACGAGACAGCCTTATAGCTGAGACGCTTAGCGGCGTGGGTGTGTGTGTGAGCCCCCCACTTCGCGTCCACCCACGGAATCTATGCACGTACGCGACGACGTACACACGAGAGCACACAACGTGCTATCCGTCGTACTTAGTCGCACGCGTTGCTTGTTTTGTTCCGTTGTAGTCGTTGAGATTTCGGCGCGAGCAGAAGGTGTAAAGAGTGACTTTTCGCCGCTTCAGCGCAGCAATTTCGAGCAGTTCCGACGTATAAGTGAGTAGAAAGCTTTTTGTGGTTTATGTATATGAGAAATGAGTTGTGATTTAAGTTGGCATGCATGAATTGGAAGTAAATGGTACGATTGTTGCGTGATCATTTTTTTAACACCCGATGAAATAAGACATTGCATATTGCCTTTACAAGATAAAGTGCATTGTGAAATAAAACAATTTAAATGTCTTTTTTAAATGTCAATTTAAATGTCTTTTTTTGTAAAAAAGACATTTAAAAATAAGTCAATTCACGCCTCACCGTTTTTACATGTTTTTATTTTACTACTTAGTGTATAATTGTCTCGGTTGACTCGAATTCGCTAAAATAAAAAATATAATCTCTCATGACTCATAATTAAAACTGATAAAATAATATCGCGCATTGCAATTTTTTTCACTGATCTTCAAAGCACTGCGACCACTTTCATAACGGGATCCCTATTATTTTTGTTATTGTTATTGTTGTCATCGCCGTCGCACTTAATTGTTGTATTTTAAATGGAAATAATTAAACTTGACACGAGTCAACTATTACAGCAATTGCTGACTTCAGACGTCGAGCGAAAAAAAATCCGGAAAAGGTGTTTCACTCGATCGGTGGAAGGAGTCAAGAATCTTCGTAGGCGAGAGTAACGCGTGGGTGTGAGCTCGTCATTACCTACTGAATCTCGACGCGATTCGCTTTTGGGCGCCTTTGAAATTCGTCAAACGCGTTTCGGTAACGGAACAACTCGGTTCGTACTCCGCCTATCGCACTTAGTAAGTTTGAATCGAAGAGTTTCGAATACACGCTGACAGCTTTGGTACTTTCCCGTCCACATACGCACACAACAGGAACTTTCCAGGTAATAATAATACATATTTATTAATATATTAATTGTAATGTATTTGTATTAAACGTATATTAACGTATAGTAAGGTTCGAAAATATAAATAAATAAATAAAATTGTTTCTGTTTATTGCCCAAAAAAGTCGAGAAATCTATACTCTAAGGGAATTAACATTTTTTAAATATCAATTAATGTAATATCTATATTATAATGAGCGTTAAATTGTATAAAAATAAATCTATAGCTTGATAACAGTAATACATAAATCAAGATAATAAAAATTAAATAATTACAGCATAAAATATCGTAAAACTATTATTTTTCTTTGTGAGTTATCTGTATCAGAACTATTGCAGTGCACCATTGTTATGTAAAACTACAATTTCATCTTAAAATTTACATTTTACGAGGATAAAAAAATTTTCTGACGTCGATATCAATGAGTTCTATCGAACGCAATTAAACTTTAATTGGGTTCTCCAAACCATACTTACAGGAAATTGCCTTAATTTTTCCTCTGAGATATCTCGCCTTTCGATCTCTTATAACAACTGCAGTTCACGAGAAGATCGCGTGTTTATAAATAATTTTGATAGGAAACAGCGGCGCAAACCATCACACTTACAGACCCGTGAAAAAGGAACGAGAGCGAAATTAAATTTAGATCAATAAACCTAGTAACATCGTAAAACGGAAATTACTGCACCTACTCCAATACGCTCGCGCGTGCAGAAGCTGCGTGTGCGTGTCGCGCGCTTATATATACGCATTCGGCATAACTGCACAACCGGCAAAATATTATGCAACACTTTCAGCTCTCAGGCCTTGGCGTAGACGCTAATAACCTCACGTTTCCTTCTTCGTTTCCATTATGTTTTAGTCACGCCGTGAAATATGTATCATCGATGTACGACTGCGCATGTTTTACGACATGTTTGAAGTTTTAGATTTTTCAAGCTGCTCTTTGTTAGGTTAATGGACGAGAGAGCAATTTGTAAATTTGGCAAATCACATGTTAGCATTTTTTTAACTTTGACAAAGTTCGTTTAAAAGGTCAATGAAGGCAATTTTTTAACCCAAAATTAAAAAAAATCCTTATCTAAATATTATCGTTATACATAGAAAGTCTAATGTAACTCAAAAGTTATTTAAAAATAAATTGCAGAAAATGAATCGGCATAAATAAAATTGTATGTGTAACACTATTTATACCGATTGAAAAGATTTAATTATCTACCGATCCTTATTTTTATTTATTATTATTTATATATCATGGATGACGTAATTGTCATAGGCGACGACCAATTAGCGCACAGCACATACAAGGCATTCGTCCAGTTATCAATTGTTGTAGAAACAGTGCCACCGTTAATTAAAAAAATAAGGCGAATGGGCTGAAGAAAGAGCAAGATAAAAATATGTGTAACACGGGGGCAACTTACATATATTGTCGGAAAGTCGTAAAAGTGTACTATCGATTTTTCCATTCGAAGAATTTCACGTTCGTCTAATAGAATAATAAGTTAATGTGTTGCCTAGTACCCTGACCTTCTTACTTTTTTCTTTTTAGTACTGATGTACACAATAGTTGGTATTGAACAGCCTTTTAAGCAGTCCTTTTATCTCCTATTGGCATGCCCGGGAATAATAGTTTACAGATACATTAGGTAAATTGCAATGGAAAGCCATTTCAGTTCTTTTGTTGAAATGTAATTGTCAATAATTGAGGGATGATTATTTTGTTATGCTATTGTTGTTATACCATCATTTGCCTAGCACGTTTCATCTGCTATTTAAATTATGGATTAGGATCAAGAATATGCATTTATAATAATATTATAATTTCAACATAGAATTTAATAATCTTTCTAATAATTCTGATGGAAAAGACGTATAATAAAACTTGATATTTTATCCTAGCTGGAAACACAGTCTCTAAAAATTACAAGCCATACTAAAAGTTATTATCAATCAGTAGTATTATCCGTAATGCGTCTCGCATAATGGATTTAAATTGAACGAATCAAATTATTCTGTCGTACATGTTGACGATTACAGCTTTCATCTGCTACATAATTGAAACAAGATTCCAGCTGATTGTCAAATACACTTGCGAGCGTGTTAAATGATTGCGAAAACAACGAGAGCGACATGCTCGGTGAGAAAAGGATACCTTTGCCAAGTTCATCACTGTTCTTTGAAAGCACTGACGGTTGAGCCGATGACGGCGGGAGCAATGGACAAGCATTGCCAGACTGACTGTGTTTTAGATGTTGATGGACGTATACAAAGCAAACATATCAGCTTAGGTGTTGCGGTTACAAAACTATGTCAATATATAGGATTTATATTACGACTCAGAAATTGATTTTTTTTGTTTGACATCCAAAAATGATTACAAGATTATATTGTAGGGATAATGTATGCAAAACCTTTGTCAATGAAATATTTCACCAAGGTAGTATTACGTAAGAGGTTACTACAATACTCTTAGGTTTGCAATATCTTCAAGATTTGCACAAAGATTTGTGAATTATCTCCTACGTAATCTGATAAAAAAATATTATTGAGCTTAATATTTCTGACTCCAGTGTATTTGAACATGTTTGGATCACATGTACAACATCGTGATAGATTTTTATTGATAGGAAACTACAGTTTTATGATTCACGTTAAATTGCTAGATGGATTAATATACAGTAGAACAGATATTTGAACAAAAATTTGATTCTGTGAATTAGTCACCGATTGCCAAGAAACCCAAAATGGTAAAATGCTAAAAATTCATTAGTTTTCCCCGAATGTCACTTTGCACGACTCTCTATTAAATTAGATATTTCTAGACGACAAAATTTTCCAAGAAAATCATTTTCACTTAACAAATTCAAAGTAAACTAAATAAACTCGCGGCATTTGGGGAAAATTCAAAGCACCAGAGTCTGCCAGTATACGTTCGCCGTATTCCATTTCCGCGCCTTCCTAGCATTTCACCTACGTCAATCGCCCCAAACAGACTCTTTCCATCTCTCCACTTCTTACCTATACAAAAACACGTTTTTTAATCCGAAAATATACTTCGTTTGCT
>JAPYZO010001034.1:0-20885 GCA_030522905.1 Torymus flavipes | reverse complement strand
CTCCAGGCTCATATTGTAGGATTAATTTTCATTGATTGCGAATGATTTGTGGTAATAAGTGACAAAAATGTCTGGTTATCTAACATAATGAGTTCATTGCCTGCGTCTTTACGAGTCACGACTGTAGAAACTCTCAAGTATACAGCGACATTCGTAAGAGTTTCATGGTTGAAGGATTTCAAAGGTTTGCTTGTAACTTTGCAGTAAAGGAGAATTGTAATAATACACAGAGAGAGCAATGAATTGTCTATTGTAGACATATAATTGGCAACTAAATGGAATATTGCTTACTTAGCAGCAAGTTCTTATTGACTTTGTACTTATAGTTTTCCTCAACTCATATCTTGTCCATTTATGGTTCTGTTAACCAGCACTAGCAGAAAAAAAACCTGCAGATCTTTCAACACGTCCTAATTGGCTACATTAACCGCGACAATTTATTCACCACGCGACTTATTAATACTAACCACACAATTCATCGGCAATTAAACCGACACAACGCATGATCAAAGAAATCCACACCATATTTAATAACCACTGGCCCTGGACAAAAAGCAGCTGCTAGTGTACGTTGACAATGGCGTAGAGCGCAGAGAGGGCACCTAATCGCAAAAGTGCATTTTCATGATTGGAAAGGCCGTAAAACGTGCGCGCGCGCGCGAGCCCATTAAAGCGGCGCGCAAAAGCCAGAGTATAGCGAAGGAAAAAAAAGGTTGGGAAAGGCGAGAGAGTGTGAACGCTTTGAAAAGTCGCGTTGCGGCCTTATCGCTATAAGTAAGGGAGTGGGAGTGGGTTCGGCGGGGAATTATTTTTACGGAGGATTATATTTGGGATTGGCGTGGTGGTGGGTGAGGTTTCGTGTAATGGATATTTAGGTGGAGTTTCTTTGTGGAGATTATGGATGATGGTATAATTTTGTGTAGTTTGATGTTACGATTGATTGTAAGTAATAACAATAGGGCATTAAACTTAGTTTGATGTATAACACTTTTTTAATTTACAAATGAAAACTCGACATTTTTTCGTTATTCTTTGTTATTATTTTTCACAATTTTTTTTTACTTAATGCCTGATACCTCAAAGAAGATACAAACTAATAACTAGCAACAAAAAGATGATGCGTTCATCATACATTTCACGCTATTTCATTTCGATAAAAATAACCACAGCTACATCTTCTTCAAAGGCTTGAAAATTTATCGTTAAAATGTCCTACAAACGCAACTTTCTCTTTCGGTTTTCTACTGCATTGATAAGAATTGCGAATTGCCAATTTTACCACTACAAGGATTCTGCGCGATTTTCAGGAAGCGATAACTCAAGTTATTACAAAATATCACTGATTTGTTGTTAAACCAGCAGCAGAATAGCTTTAATATAATTACACACGGCGCTTATCTTGTATCTCGCAAAACATATCCAACTCATGCCTTACATCGCGATGAGGTTGAAAATTCTCAATTAGATAATACACACCGCTCATTCCCACAAAATTATGCCAGATATATCGTTCGCAATTAATTCCAGGCCTCAAAACCTCCACGAGACAAAAGCATTGCTCACCTTCAAAATTCAAAAACTCCGAGCTGCAACCGTATTACGCGTGCACGCACACCTGTGACATCATACCTGTAACATATACACTCGGTGGCTGCAACCTCTTCACCTTTCATCGATATATCTTCCATTCAAATTCGAAAGTAAGTGTATACCGTCACCTAGGTGCGAAAATTTCACGGGTGTCTCACTCGCTGCAACAACAATGCCGCCGAGCATTTTCATGCCCCGGGGAGCCTGAAACCTCTATGTATACCTATATACGTCTCTTAGAAGCCCGCGTGTGTTTATACTTTACCCGCGCGGATAGAAAGAAAGAAAGAAAGGAGAGAAAGAAGCCGCTCGCGAGTGAGGCCGCGCGGTGTATATAGTGGGGGGAAGGCCTATCTCGACGGGGCCTCAGCGGCCCAGCGAGACTCTCGCGAGAGTCAGTCGGGCCGCAGCTGCTGTGCCGCCTCTCTCTCTCTCTCTCAAGCGAGTGTACTTATACTTACATAGTCGCGAGTGAACGCCGCGCACGAGTTTGAATTTCGCGCCGGTCATCTGTGCGCGTATTATAAGTGTGATTATTAGTGGGTGAGATAAAGAAGAAGAAGAATAAGGAGAAGAGAGGAGATTACTTTTTGGGACCGAAGGTGCGTATTTTATATGAGTGTTTACGGAATTCACGGCGCGTCGAGAGTATAGGATATATACGTGATCTTGTGTGTGTGTGTATGTGTGACCTGAAATCCCGCGGCCGAGAAGTAGGTTAGCGCGGACGACTGAATTCCGGACTAAGCTGAGGTTCGCCAAGCGGCGGTGGCCACCTCCCTGGCTGAATTAACAGAATGTTTAATTAATCGATAATAGTTCAGTGGTATAGGAAGCTATTATGGTACGGGTCCTGTTTGTTTTTAATTCTTATATTATACGATAGGTTAAAATTCTATAGTACCGGTATATAACACCGCATCGACTTGCAAATCGAAATCCGACGATTATCACCTACATATAACAAGCGCGCAATTTAGAGCGTAATAATATCCCGCGCGCGCTGCACGCGTACGCGTACGAGTCTTATTGGAACGGAACGGCGGCTACCGCTGCTGCTGCTAAGCGCGCGAATGGTGGTTTTTAAAATTTATATTAGTCAATTAGGCTAAGGAGTCAATTTTACTGATTGTGCAGGAAAAAAAGGCTGCTATGTGTGTGTAACGGTTGCATACACAGCTTGACACAGTATAATACTTTTGAAGAGCGGGGGTATACCTAATTGGGTAAAAATTCATTTTGTGTTTATGTGTTCGTTATAAGCGGTTTTGTTAAAGAGCGTGTATAGAGGAAAAAAAGAATGAGGGCAGGTGGTTTGTAATAAGTGGAAAGTGGTGGAAAATATGGTTTTAAAGGAAAATGTAGTCGCTGGTATAGGGTGGCGGTTAATTGATACTTTGAAGAAACTACGAACGCGGATGAATTAATCGCGGTTGAATTAATTATTGATTCGAAGAACCAAGTATTATACAAACACTACCAAAACCTCCACGCGCGAGAAAAGCCTGACAATCCGCTTTCTACCGGGACAATCCGATAATTCGGTAAAAACGGCGTGCTATGCGATAACTTTCCAAAATCGTAGCCATACCTCCTAGTATACGCGAATCGTGAGAGAAAAGCGCGCGCACACGCGAACAATACATTCACTATAACCCGATAAACCGCCTGACCCTTTGACCTTTACGACTCTCTTCGATACTTTTCCTCGTATATATATAAATGTTCCACTCTCTCTCTCTCTCACGCGGGGGTGCGGTTGTGATTAATTGCCGCGCTCGTGTACGGCCTGGGAATGCGAGATCCGAAGAAGAAGTTCGGGGCGGGTGAAATTTTAAGAGTACAACATGGACATGAGCGTGCCCGCGATCGTGTATACGGCGGGTAAGCGGCGGTGATAATGGTTACGGTCGCGAGTAAAGAGCGTGTAGATGGTGTTTCGGAGGGTTAGAGACTTGGGGAATGATAATAGAGAGAGAGGTAATTGTTGGAAAATTAATTGATGATTTGGTGTTATATACTTTTGAGTTGATTGTGGTGTTTGGAAATACTTATGTAAAAGTATATGGTGACGTCGGGCGAAGTTTATTAAGGCCACTCGATTTTTTTAAACGAAAAATATAATGCGGTTTTTGCGTAACGCGTTGGTAAAAGTATACGGTGATAGTTTGGTTATTTTAAAACTCTACATTTTATTTTATCATTGCGGTAACTGATTACTTAAAAATAGTTTTTAATTGTAGACAACAAAAGTATACTAAACTTTAGTTTCACGCCTTTTATAGCTATAATAACGTGATTACACTCAAAAAAGCTTATTTTTTCAGCTCCATTCTCATTTATAATTCCTCCGAAAAAAAAGAAACACCTGAATCATCAAAGAAAGATTTTTTCAGCGTCTTTTTATGCAGTGAGAGTAGCTCGCTCGCCTGTCCACTATACTCCTCGCCGGAATTGGAATTTAAGTTTCCATTGGGTTACTGGGTCACAGTCCGATTTACAAACTGTTTCCAATATAAACTTACTCTACTGGTTCGTCAAGGAAAGGCACACGCCGCCTGGGCTTAAAAATCGCGTACATATATACCATGTGTGTGTGTGCGTGACGTCAACGTAACGTCCCGAAAGTGTAACAGACCTGACGTCACCCCGAGGGGCGTGGGTAAACTCAAATCAATCGAAACTAGGCGCTGGACTTTAAATTTAGGTTGTTATAATAGAATTATACGGTGCATAGGTATATATGTTGTAAAGTTAATTAAGCGCGAGTTCGAGGGTCGAATTATGCTAATTAAATGGAACTACAGTGTAGGGAATGTTTATAATTATTTGTTGAAACGTCGTTGAAGTTTTAATTGCGTTCGTTAGGGAAGCCCTTGATTTTCCCTAAAGTATTTTGAATAAGTTTGCGAAGGAGAATTCGAAGAACGTGGATTGAGTGATGTTTAATAAACACATTAGCAACTACATCTACTTTGTTTTCTCGGTAATTTCTATATTAACATCTGTTCATCCAAGCATTTCTAGTAAATTCTATTGCATTTTATCTTCAATTCAATTTCTTTTCTTTTCTACATTTCTGAACCACCGCAATTAAAAAAAAAGGTAACTGTCGCCACAAAAGTCACTAACCCAGCCCAGCGCGCGAGTACATTCACCCGAACCCCAAAAGTGAAAACGCGCGCTGCGCGCTCTTATACATTCCGCCCAATCACGAAATATCATCTGGCCGCGAGCGCAGAGAGAGCGACAATTGAGTTGTCGCGTAAGTATATATATAAGAGAAACAACAAAGGGTTACGTGCTCGTTTTTCTGCACCACTGGACAAATACATAGCGCGCGTGCGCTCTATGATCTCTGCAGAAAGAGAGAAACAATGCGCATTTAAACCTGCTCCATCGAGATATAGTTTTGCAAATAAGAGAAACTTTTTCCCTCCTACCGAGACGACGACGGGGAGAGTTTATTGAAAAGTAGACGGCGGCGGTTACCGCTCGCGCATTTTTACAGTGCTTTCGATTATCGACTCGGCAAATCGTCGGAATGCGCACGTAACTGTGCGGTATTGTGCGCTTTTGTCGTTAAATTGTCAATTGTACTCTGGCCTGTAATTATCCTATAATAGTATTTTAATTTTAAGAGAAAAAAAAGGTTGATCTTGGACCACGTGACGAATGATTTAACGATGTTGAAATTAACGTGTTCTAGGACCCGAAATGCACAGCAGGCCCTAATGAGGAGAGCACGTTTCGTCAGAGGGACGCTGGTGCTTGACTATTTTTGGTTCTAAAATTTCTCTCTCCCTCTAGATTAATTAAATGTAGTTATGCAATGTAGTTTGATTGATTAAAACAATCGTGCAGCGGTGGATTAGTTATATATTTTGGAGAAATTCAATTTCCAATTAGTGTTTATTAATCGCGGCGTATGTGTTTTGTAATCAAAAGTTGTAAATTCGATCTCGACCCCGCACTTGATCTATTATATCCAATTTCAATGGTTAATCGTGACGGGTAACTAATCGAATAATGGAAATATCTTTAGATATAGTTATTTAATAATTGGATTTGTGGGAACAATTAAAATTAGATTAGAAGTGATACCATGATATTACGTTATATATAAATTGGTAGTAGTATGTAAATTCCTTTGGTAATTCATAAACGTATATGATTAATTCATAATTTAAAAAAAGTAAATGTTTAGATTGTCAAGGTATTCGCAAACAGTTTAAGTTGATTTCTCTATAAAGTCGAGCGAATAAGTAACAGATTCAACGTCGCGATTTCATGCCTCATAAATTTTAACGCACGCATCCTATTATATCAAATATATTTTTCACGCATGAAAGATCGCATACAAAATGCTCCAAGCAGTGAACGCGAATCAATCTATACAAGCACGTCTTTCCAAAGAAAACCAAACACTTGCGCTTTATTCTTTTTGCATCTAAATATACATCTGCATCAATTAGAAAAGAAAAGTTATCATTCAACCACTTTCGATCTTATGCTGGCCCTTCGCACCTTCGCATCCACCGAATAATCCGTCACCACGTCTGCAAAACTGCACACTTACTCTCGCGCGCTCGTAATTAACGCGATTTCACTCCGGCGCGGAAGATTTTTCCCATCATCATCGTCGTCGCGCTTGCTTTCTCCCCAAAGAGAAAGATTCACTGTTTTTACCTCCACCTCTCCTCATAGCTATCGCTTTTGAATTGAACACCAATTAGCCGCTCGAAAAAAGGGTTATGAAGACGTTACCCACAAATGTCATTGTAATAATTATCTGTCCGATTATCGGCCGCATATATGATTGACTGATTAAAATAGGCGAGCAGGCAATTAAGGCATTGGCGGTCGGTGCGGCTAATTAGTCGATTAATTATTTTCCATACGCCACAGAGTTGTTGTTTTGCACGCCGCGAATCATCGCGGGGACTGCCTGCGCTAATTAATTGAATTGGAATTGTTTTTAGCGCAAGGAGAATTAAAACGGGAAAATCGCGCGCAGAATCATTTTCTTCGTCCCGGTTGATAGGCGGCGGCGGCCGTGATTTTCACGCATCGATTGGCATTGGAGAGTAGCTTCATCGTCAGGACATCGATGCAGATTTTCACCGGTATATCTTGATGTCAGTTTGCGAGATGCGCGGTGTTATCTGATATTTATTCTGTAAAAGTATCTGTACATGATATCTTCGTTAATTAAGGGGTGCAGAAGAATTTTGACGCTTTTGAGGCAATTAAGAGTACCGTTGTGTATATACGAGGTTCCACGAATCCACATTTTAACAGCCAATATATATATCGCGGAAAGTTGTTAACATTTGACGGGGGAATTACAAATTGGGGTTCCGAGAAATTCGTAATCCCGCGGGAACGATGGTTATTTCGAGATTCATCGGCTGAATAAAGTATATAGTTGACGGATAGTTTCTAATTAAATCTGCCGTAGGAATAAATTATTCATCTACTTTCCGATAACTGTATTCTGCAAAGTATAACGCAGTTTCCACTCTGTTTCGATAAAAATCATCGCGTGAGAGGCCATAAATGAATTTTAGCATCCGCGCGGAGAACTTTTTAATTAATGGCGAGTGTATATATAGGTTTGGAATAGAAATCGCATGAAATATTGTTTTTTGGAGCTAGAAAAAGTTTGTTCCATTCAACTTTCCTTCGTTATTGTTTGTTTCAATCATTCAAATTTTCATTTGATGTTGAAAATGTATTGAATTCGTTTTATCAAGAAAAAGTTGGACAATTTTATTATGATGTGAAAACTGCATTATTTTAAGAGTGACGTCAGATATTTTTAAAACAAATACATTTATCCAAAGGATGTATTCCAACATTTCAATGTAGACCTTTACAATTACTCTTTACCCTGCGTTCTCAGAACTCAAACGTAACCTAATTAAAATCTTCTTCTTAAAAAAATTCTTTCGTACACCAGTATTTACTCATAGAACCTAAACCAAAATCATTCGGTTATCAATCACCGTTTAAATCTCCTCGCCATAGATTCGTCTTCATACGAGATTCCCTCCACCCGAAGCGTTGATTGACAGCGACTCCCGCGCTCTACTTACCCGTCAGTTCAAAATGCCACGGGCGCATTGTACAATGGCCTAATAACAAGACGCTGCCGATTGTCGGACACTTTTGACTTTGATTATTAATTTCCCTCTAGCGGGAAGGGAAACGCACACGTGCCTTTTCAGCGGGAAATCGGGATGATTGTATGGTAATCGCGAGGGACGAGGAAAAGTGCGAGACAGTGAAAGCGACGGGTGTGTATATTGTTCCTGTCTTAAGTTTGTAGGATGGAAATGTGTAAGGAGAGAGGACGAAATTAGCATGTAAAAAAAAATTGTGCCATATGAGCTCTCAATGTACTAACGAATCGCTCCGTGTCGTGCGCGCTGGCTCGTGTTTACCGAATTCGTAACTGTAAATCCTCCGCGCTGGTTCGGCCGAAAAATACTCATTACCGGCAGGCGAAGAGGCACATTATAACATCGTAAAAGTGTTATTACGCGTCATAAAGCTCGTGATTGAAATGCGAATAAATGTGTAAATTATAAATGTGTGTGTCTGTGTGAGACGCGAAATGTGGACTTCTTAATTGATAATAAATATCGATTATGCACCTATAAATGTAAATATATGTTGCACATAAACTATAGTAATTATGCTTGTTTAGGTTTCATTAACTTTTGCCCTAGATAGATAATTTTGCGTGTATCGGTATAATCTATAAGTACAGTATATTATTGTGTGCATGCACAAAAAAATGCTGATATATCAATAATATGTATGTAAAGACACGTTCCTTGCAAGACGCCACTATATATTGTTAAGTGCATAATAACATAGACCGCTACGTTTAAATGCGTGATTTCGCGTAATCTGCCTGTCTGTTAGACTTAACAAAGTACGAAAAGTAGGCAATAGTTAAAATTACCCTCAACTTACAATTAACCGCACACAGAAAAGTATGCAAAACTGCATAGCGTTTGCCTTAAAACGATAGCTGCGCAATTACATACCGCTCGTTCCGACTTTAAACACTTCAAAATACAGAAATATACTTATACATACTCATAATACAATTGCGTAAAGAAAAAAAAAGCTCGTAAAGTTCCTTATCTCCAAGCATATTTCTTTAACGCTAGCAGCACTCAGCTGCTACACCGTCTCAGTCGTCCAACGCCGCAGGTATACACACTCTCCTATCTTAAAACCCAAAAAAACTCCCGTTACAATGCCACCGTAACCGTCACCTTCTTCCTCTTACCTATACAAACCAAATCCACAGACATGTATACACCTGCGTCCTCATCCTTAACCCCGAAAAAAAGGCCCATCATCGTAGCTCTACTGCCGTCACCCTCAACTGCACGGCAGCGGCAGCGAAAAAGCGTCTCGGTAATTAATTCCCCCCCACACTACACTCTTCTCTCTCTCTCTCTGTTTCAGGCTGGCAGCAGTTTTCGGAGCGCGACGCGGAAGCCAGAGGCCGGCAATTAAGCGGAAAATAGCAGAGCCCCACCGAAGAGACGATTTTTCTCGGCTGTTTTCTTTTTTCCTCTCGAAGGGGAAATGCGCCGATCGGAGTGACATTGTATATTACGGCAGGAGTGGATTTTAGTAATATGAGTTCGACTGGAGCTGAGAGTGCTGGAGTTGTCGGTTACTTGTGAGTGGTGGATATTTTCTGGTTTTTTGGTGACGAAGAAGAAGGTGATAAGGGAAGGATAAGGTTGGCGGCAACATGGTCGCGATGGAGCACAAGAGGAAGACCTCGTGGGATTCCAAGGTCAGTAACTTTTTTTTTCTCTTTGCGCATGGTTGGTGGACCGGATCGAAGGATCCCTGATGGTTTTGGTGTTTTAAAGGCTTAAAATACATTTGACAGGAGATCTTTAAAGCTGCTTATTGTTTGCTGGAAAATGATTGATTTTTTCATAGGGAAATTAATGTCACATATGACGATTATGGTCTACATTAAAAGCACCTCGAAATATTTATTTTAAATAACATTTTAATTTCATCAAAGTATTAAAAAGTTGATTTTATTTGCAAGATAAATAAATTCGAAGACCTTTTTACACGTGTCTTATACCCACAGAGTTCCCTTTTAACGAGAAATTATCATGCACGCTCAAACTTTTATTTCAACATTACAACTCGTTTTTTAGTATGCCAAGGGTCACAGAGCGAAAGCGAGCGTGTAAAAATCAAAATTATCACCAACCCGCCTCCAACCAACATAAAACTCGACAATATTATCCTCGCCAAAAGCCCCGAAAACACACTTTTTTGTTTGTTGTCGCTCGAAAGAGAAAGACCATTCTCTCTCTCTTTTTTCCCCACCACGCGCAACGCGTTATCGGCATTCAGTGACACATCAGCTATCACACAAACGTGGACAATTTAACAATCACCGCGTCCATTAAAACGCCGTGTAAAAAACATTATCGCAACCTTTATAAGCGGGGGGCTTTTCCGCGAGAGAGCCGCCGCGAACGTCAAAGCCAGCTCACTCGTCATCCGTACAAAACAATGCGGATTTTCCAGCTCGCTCCTCCACAGCGACAGACAAAAACAGATGTAGCAGAGAGGCGAGCTGCACATGCACAAAAGCCGCAAAACAATACAAGCCACTTTTTCACCGAGCGGAGAGATATAGTAACCGTAGGGACTACGCCAAGATTTCGGCAGTGCAGCAGGGAATCTGGATCACTGGAACCGCGGATAACCTGGTTTTCCAGAGGGAGGGAGAGAGAATGTATAATGGCAATCTTGATGCCGGCAGGCGCGCGCGCCCGCTAATCCCATTGTTTGCGATTGCAAGACCCGCGCGTACATGTGCATCTCGATATATTATATTGTTACTGTGTGGCAGATGATGATGATGATGATTTTCGCGAGATGATGTACTTTCTATAATATCAGAGCTGTGGCTTTCCATTATATATATGAAGGGGTTCGCGAGAGAGTTTGAATTTGAATAAATTGCCGGGGCTGATGAGCGACTGGAGATTGCATTGTTTATGTGCGCGAGTGCGCGCGACTGACTCTGTTCCTTTTTTTTTCTTATCGTGAGCGTATGTATTAGATTGAGCAAAAGTCGGGAGATCTTTCTTTGTGCAATCAGGTGGGGAAAAGTTTTCGTAAGAGATGGAAATTTTATTAGACAACAGAGCAGAAGAGTTTCTTCTTAGTTTCATTTCGCGAGAGATGTGGTAATGAAATGTTTTAATATTTCGCGCTCATATCCGGGACTGTTTTAATAAATATATGAAAGGACGAGGTGAATGTAAATTCTGACTTAATTGGAAAATTCATTGTTACCTTTGGACATGAAGGAGAAGTTATATTTCAGAATTAAAATCTAATGAAACATGAGGGCTCTTAACTCTTTTTTTTTCCTCTCTAGCTGCGAGGAAAATTATATACGAGCTTTAAATTATATCTAAGTAGGCCAAATGAAGATTCTGCAATGCAACGCGTAAATTGAATAAGAGGAACGCCGCGCCTTTTTTAAACTCGCATCGAATTCAAAAGTTCGCGTCGAAAACGTAAAGGCATTTTCGTACTGGAGCTCGCTTAATTAAAATTTCAAGCGGAATATTTTGACTCATTAAATGAACTTGTTTACTTGCGGCTTCTCTCCCATAATTTTGCCCGCGTGGAAACTTGCGGAATTCAGTTTACTGATTTCGGACCTTTCAATTTGAATTTTAAATTACCGAAGATGAGGAGAGTAAAAAAAAAAATAAAAAATAAATAAAAAACGATGAATGATAAGTGGAGCGTTCAACTTTTTTATGAAAACTGCGGTAATGCGTTAGAATCCACTGATTATAAACCTAATAAATTTTATTCATATTCCGAAATTCCCGCGCATAATCGCGTTAATTAGATCGTGAAGTAATCATAAAAATATACATGTTTGAATATTGATCATATGTATATATATATGAGAAAATTTGCCTGGCACATATCTTGTTTAAACATAGCGGATAAACATATTCCCCCGGCATTTAATAAATATCGTTAATTGCATAAAAACATGAATAATGTTACGAAAGACCCGCATATCCTCCATATTTCAAATATCATGCGCCATTTACGCATGTCGGCTGGCAGGCTTTCAACGCGATATCCCTCCGTAATGCCGCTTTTCCGCTCGCCTCTCGAAATGCGAAAATTCTAATTTTCTTTGGCAGTGCGAAAAAGTCAAATATGAAGTGTATGTGTGCGTTATGAAAAAGGGAATTCGACTAATTACGCGAAATCTCATTCCGTGTCTTATATTTTCTTTTTGCTAAAAAGTAAAGGGAATTTGTGAATTTCAGCTCGTATTTTTAAAATAAACTTGGCTGTAAGTATAAAAGAACGGTAGAGTGGTGAAATGAGATTGTAATGGTATTACTCGCGAGATGCGGGGATAATTTTAAGATGGACAATCCGTAAACTGTGCCAAGACAAAGGATAAGTTAGTGTTTCGCGACAAATAATTTGTTGAATTGTATAATGTAAAGCTTAAAAATAAAATAAATTTACTTCCTAGACCTATAAAATTATTGTATTAAAAAAAAATTCAAATTAACTCTCGTAATGGAGACGTTGCTATATACAGCAATTAGATGAAATGACTTAGATAAGTAAATAAACGCGCAGCGCACTTTTTTACTTTTCTTCTCTTCGAGCCATCTCATATCTACGGTCTAATCTAATTATTCTACAAATTGTGCAATTACTGTTAACGTCGTTAAATATCAATCTTCTGGCTGCTATTATTCCTTTTAAAGTATACCCGTTATCAATAAAATGTAATTTTTAGATCAATGAGCGCAGTGACGTTGTTAAGGAAGTGTGAGTACACAAACTATAGCGATTTTGTACGAGAGTGGAAACAGTCATTTAACTGCGTTAACAATTTCTCCTCTAATCAAGCTTAATTTTCTTGGCGTGAGTAGAGAGTTCTCTCGTGTTGGGAGGAAATTTTCCAAGTAGGAACTGAAAGATGATTTCTATTTAACTTTTGACGTATATTTTTCCACACGCGATATTTGTACAAACAAATACTTAATGGTCTATATCAGGGAAATGTTCTATATTAATGATTATAATTTTACCAATTAATATGTAACACTTAAGTACAAAGCTTTTTGGGGTGTAATTACCTTTTCTTCTGACTGCATGTACGTCAGGTCTACAACGGTTGTATTCGTGTTTTTAAGAGTCATCTAAAATAAGCACAATGTATTAGTTTAAGTGTTCTATCTAATTGTAAGGCTTTGATATATTAAAGTATACGCAATTGAAATGCACTCAGTATGTCTCAAACTCGTTCCAAATGCACTTTATTGGCTTAGGTATTGCATCCAAGTGGACTAGTCACACTTCAATGCACCAAAGTATATGCCCAGTACAGCTGCTGCTTTTGGTGTATAGAAGTGGTTCCACTACCTATTTGTTAATACAAAATTCGATCTTCGAATCTCTCTAAATAAACTATTATACGCTTGAGAAATAAGCAATGCCATAATAATCGGACTAATAAGTATAATCCTCAAATCAATGGATTATTCGACCGTCAACCCAAAAATTAAGCGATTTTTTAATTCCACCGAAATTTAACAGTTCCTATATACGAAATAACACATTTTCAAACCATTCCATACACACATCCAACATTTATCAAATCGTACCACAACCCGCTTCCCCCTCAAAAACTCTCACTCCTCGAACGCAGAGAACCATTACCCCGCCATCATCATCCACCTACAATTATACCTCTCGCGTTATTTTCTCGAACGAAAATCAGCTGCCGCCGCTGCATGCGGCGCGCGGAGTTCAGCCAAGAATCGTGACTCCCGAGTTTTCCGCGTACGAGCTGCGCGCTGCTGCTACTTTCACCAGCGCTGCGCGCAGCGAGATATATATGCGCTCATCTCGCGCGCACGCGCTTCTGCCCTCGTTGCACGCGGATATATCGTTGCAGGCTGCTGCGCGCGCGCGCGCTTTCGAGAGCTGATTTACTTTGACGAAATTTAATATGGATACTTCTTCTTTTTTTTCTGTCGTCGTCGGGATGAGATGCCGTGGAGGAAAGTGTATTTCTTCGGTTGGGCCGATAGGAAAGTTGCGAGATGGTATAAGTGCATAATCCTATACGGTGGGAGTTTTTGAGGTGAACGTTGGGGGGATTGATTTCTCTTGATTGGAAATGAAGCTGGTTTGTTGTTGTTGTAAAACGTGTGTTACGGATGTTAGTGCGCGGGGAAAGAAAACATTGTCTTGTAGGAAACTAGAAGCTCAGATATTGCATAAAAATTAATAGGCTGCCATGAATCATCGGCAATTACGTTATTTTTTGATATATATATATACGTGGTTGTAAAAAATGGTTTATTGAAATACTTTTATGGGCGAACTGCAATTAAAATTCTGAAAAATATATTTTCATTGCGCAATAAAATTTTATTCATTGCTTATGCGAATGTAACCTGTTCACTTTCAATTTCAGAAGGTTGATTTTACCAATTTTTGTCAAAATATTTTTTTTTCGAAATATTTGTATATAAAATCTATATAGATATGATTACTGGAGATACGATGATAAACTTGTATATATACAAATACAGCAAAGTACACCGAAACCTTACATAAAATGTTTGTCTTGCGGACTATCAATCTTGCAAATGATAGATTTTCCCCATCTATATATAGTACCCAAGTAATGAGAGAAAGATATTATTGTGGTTTTCTTACATAAAAGTGCGCCGTTACGGGTCCCCGACCGCCGACGACGATTAAGCGTTTTGTTTCGTCGCTTTGACTTCTTACCTCCGGAATGTCTTTTCTCGAATTGAAATGGATTTATCGAGTGACTTGAAAGGTTGTGCGAAAGTTCTTATGTAATGAAAGCAATTTATTTTCAGCCGCTACAGCGCTGCTCCATACACATTGCAGCTCGAGAGACCTTTTCCTTTCATCAATCGAAGTTAATTAAATGATGGTGAATCGGTACCAAAATGTAACTTTATTTATAATTAAAACATATATTTGACGAAAATGATATACGGTAAACAAACTTGCGAAGAAAAATTTCAAAATTTCACATTATTCAAACACACCAATCAACTAAAAAATTATCTTGTCCAATGTGCATGTTAATTTCGTTCAATAATTCGCAAAATCGCTCGCTAAAAACCTTATACAAGAACTATCATGAGGTGGATAGGAGATTTATAAAAGAACACCTGCACACGGGGATTACAAAATATATCAGTATGCAAATTCGCCGGCTCTGCTCCAATTTAACCGCGGAAACCCGTTACAGAGGCGCTCGCCGCCAGTAGCAGCAGCAGCAGTGCCGGCTTACGTAAAAGAAAACGCGCAGTCTGTTTATCAAGGATTTTCAAATTCGCATCTTACACATCGATTTTTTCTTCTTCCCTACCGTGTATAGGAGAAAACTTTTCGTGCCGCAAACTCGAAAAGAATATATATATATATATATCGCGATGGCCGTTAAAGCATAAGCTGCTGCGGGGCATTAAAATCGTATCAGGGATTGTAAAAGTTTAACGCTCGTGAAAGTTGCCGCGCGGTGCGCGCGCGCGTGTGTAAAAACGCCGACCGCATTATATTCTAAATATCGCGCGCGCGGAGTTTATATTGGGATCTGTGTAAGTGTGGCGATAAATAATGCAGTCTTGAGAGGGCAGTACTCGTCGGTCGAGGAGATAATGGAAGTAATGCATGATAATGAGGATATTATGTCTGTGTATAACTTCATTCGGCGATGCTTTTTGTTGGTATTCTCGTGATGAAGAGATCGGACTTTAAGTTTATATAAACAAAAAAACGAAAATTTCCCTGATTAAGCCGTGAATGGTGTAATTTACAAAACATCATAATAACCTTTTTTTTCTTACGGTACAAAAAAAGATCATATAAGTTTATATTAACTTCGATTAGACAGGGTATCATATATCAATCTACGAATTTTCCCATATATAATACATTATACCCGACGACGCACACGCCTTTGACAAAAAACACACAGAACAGCTCTGACGAAACGTTAATTCCCTTTTTCTCCTACCACCTAATTACCATTATCACTCTCCCTCTCTCGGAAACCCCACACCATAGCGCGCCAACAAATTAGTTTAAACGCATTCCCCGAATTTTCCCCGTCGCAACTGTACGCACACGCACTTTTCACGCTTCTGTTCTTTAATAACGAGCGCACGTGGATGCGTTCCCACGAGAGCGAGAGAGATATTATCGTCGGGGCCCCGTCGAAATTCTTCCCGGAGAAATATAAAAGTCCATATAGCCATTGTTGTGCCGAGATGATCGAACGCGATTTCCTCCTCCTCTTCTTCTTCGTTTTATTTGGATAATTAGCAGAGAGAAAGAGAGGTATGGTGTGGTGCAATGTAGGTATTATAGGCGATTTTCGGCTGGATGATGTTGGGCAATAGTGGTAGCGCGGTGGATTATCGTTTGAATATAAATGATAATGGTATATACGTTGTCTGTTTTTGTGTGAACGGGTTATGTAATGTGCATACCTGTGGGTCTTATATTTTTATCAATCCGCGTTGGTATTTCGCTGGATGTATATGCATTATATTCTGAATGTTAATTTTATATCGGTATATTGCGTTAGTATTGTTACAGTAAAATAGTTTTAAAAATCGTCAGAAAAACAGTTACGAAAAGATTGCTGGCTATACTGTGACGGTGCAACTTACGCGCGTTTCTCATTTTTCGGACGAATGCATAAGTAAAAAGGCTGTTTTTCACCGAAATCAGAAATGTATAATAACCTTTTCCCCTCTCGGGCTCCTGTCAGTGCGCTCTTTTTCAATCCAATAATATTCAGATCCTTAAAGATTACTTAATATCAGGATACACGCGTCTTTGTAAAAAGTTCCCGCACTCCGACCTCGTAAATCAAAGATTTCCAAACTTACGATCTTTCAATTCTATAAAATACTGACGATAAATTCAAATGTCTTCATATTTTTCCATGATTTATTTCAGATATTTCTTGCCACGTGTATATCTTAAACGGTTTCGTTCCCGCGCGCGCATGCAACGCGAATGTGTGTGCGCTCTATATCGGTTTTTACAGAAATTAATCGATCGGCAACGCTTAGCCATTTAGACTTCCTCCATTGCAAAATTATGTCTTGCGTGAACCGTGTTTTTGCTGAGCGAAGTTTGGGTTCGCTGTTGCTCGGTGAACTATTCGATTAACGAACAATAGTGCAACCTTCGGATTTGTTTTCTTTAGAACAGTATTACAAAATATTAATTAAGAAGTAGAAAAAGACGTAGTCGAAAACAATAATAATTATTATATATTTTTAATTATATGTAAATTAGAAATAAATGAATTTTTATTTGAATTCTATAATGATAATGATATCAAATATGTAATTGTATTGTCTCTTGAAAATATTTGAGGCAAGTAAATATTTATAGCCTTTAATAATTTCCATTACACAGACGCAGCTATTTATTGATTGTCAAGATGAATAATTTATTTCTATTCTACCCATTTCCATGCGATATACTGACTACCTGGATACAAAATAATTATAGTAACAATATCCCTTGCTAAAATTTTGTATGTCAGTGCCTCCTTGCCTTTATTTTTCAGTGCATGAATGAACACTCGATCCCATACTCCAGCACCAAAGGCTCTAATTAAAAACATCCGGGTTCCCCGTACCCATAAACCCCCCCTCCTCGAAAGTTAACAATACGTCGAACACACGCTGCCAATTATACCCATACCTTTTTCGAATTCCCCCGGTTTCACCCAACGGTAGCCATTGAAAAATTCCAGCCTCCGCGCGTGCAAAAAAATCCCCTGGTATAATTGCGTCGCCGTGTAAACGCACCATTGACGTCACACAGCAAAAAAAAAAACACACGTACTAGCACGTGCTCGACGAGGGAACTTTCATCTGGGCCGAAAATCCTCTCGACGCAATGGTCGCACGTCCGCGGCGTAAATCCGCGCGCTTTCTTCTTCCGTTTTCTCCTCCTCGGTGTCTGAGCAGCCGGGTTAGCGTTATTGGATTGCTAATTTCACCAGGAATTCGCGAAATGCGTTCGGGTATTGGTACACGGGATTGTTGTTGCGGTGGAGTGGGCTGGTTATTGTTCGAGCGAGTGTTTTTTGCGTGTAATTAGGGGAATTGTCGTAGGTGAGGTGGTGGTGGATGTAGTGCAGAGTTGTGGTTTTCGTGTGTTTTAAAGTGTCAAGATTTTAAGTAGATTTCGCAGTATTGTTGTTATAAGATATTTTAATTAATTTGGTAGAATACAATTGCTAAAATTTGACGTTTTCTCGAAATTATATACAAATTTATAACGAAAGAATATTCCCAATCAATAAGATTACATGGTTTCGAAATCGCACTTTTCATTGATTGGGGGGAAAGGATTGCAGCTGAAATGAATTAGTTGTTATAAATTCTTAAAACGCTTATTTTTTCTTTTTGCATTTACAGTAAAATAAAGAGAACAAATTTCGAGTGATTTAGAATCCATTATTTTATTATGAAAATCTACTTGAAGTACAGAATAAAATTTCAACACTCTTGGTTGCGAAAACCTTTTAGATCTCTCCCAACACGTGTAAACACGGCGTTAACAGAAACAAATAACAAACCTCTCGGTAACTTTGCCTTTTTGCTCCACATCCGTCGGAGAAACATACATGGACGGTAATACTTACGTCAACACTAAACGTACAATGTTTTTTGTACTGATATATATACTTTACCACATGAACGAGAAAATGTACAAGCTTTAACACTTACTATATCGAATAACTATTTTCAGAAGCGGTTATATATATTTTCATAGCCTGCACATAACATTCTAAAAAGTTGTCGTTGTATTTTAAAATCGTATACAAGAGAGTCGCCTCTTTTACTTTCTTTCAAGAGAATGAATATGCAGCCGCGTCCTCATGAATAATGGAACCATGTCAATAATCCAACATTCTAAACCTGCCGTATGATTCGTTGATAAGAAAAAGTTTATCGCCATATTATACGCTCGATATATCCACCATAACGCATACAAAACATCAACCTACTGCACCAAACTTCCGCAACGCGAAACAAAAAAAAAAACACACACACCGTCGGATCGATCCGCAAACAACTCCCATCACAGGCCGTACCGGCAGACATCACCATATTGAAAAGGGAAAACGATCCTCTCTATACTCGCTCGCGTTCCACCTAATCTCCCCTAAAGCGCCGTAAACCCGACGATCGAGAGACTCAAACTGCCGATACACACACAGTATAACGCTGGCCCTCCCCCGCGCCTCGTATACGGCCGCGATGACAGGCCGTAAACTCCTTATACGCGCGCGACCTTGTTATATAGTAGTGGCGGCGGCCCACTATACATACGCGACGCGTCGTTTACAGTTGATACGCGCGCGCCCGCGATCCGCCGGGATAACGGCTCGTTTCTCTTTCTTCTTCTTTTTTAAGAAAACGAGCGGAATTTCACGTCGAGTGCTAGGTGATTGTTTGGAAAAGTGTGCTGGAGTTTTGAGAGAGAGGATGTGGGTGACGGAGAGGATGTTGTCGGTGTGTTATATAGATATGGAGGAAGAGCGGAGGCAAATATTTCCAGAGGTCGGAGAGCTTTTGATCATATTTTTTTAGGAAAATAATGCCGCGGTGGTTGATTTGTGCGGATGGCAATTTATTTTTAGGGTGTTGCGATGATTTGGTTTTTGGAAATGGCGAAGAATGTAAATAAATATCGAGCGAATTAAAGGTGTTTGCGTATGTGTGAGACTATGCGTAGCGCGTGAAGTGAAGAAAGCGTGTGTTATAAATATTTCAATATATCCTAAGAAAAAATGCGAAAGAAATCACTAGAGTGTTTATTTAACGGCTACAACAAACCGTTTTATTATTGTTTTTCATTTTTCCGCAATTATTTATTTATAACAATTTTTCACCATTTCCACGACACGAGTGAATGTTCTAATAGTTTTTCCCCAAGAAAATTTACCACCGGTAAGTAAATTTTCATAAGGTCCTCCTCGCGTTGCGCAGCGCGCGCGGTCCACTAAAAGAAATTAAGCACGTACAGCGCGCGCGCAGCGGTAAGTGGGAGAAATTCATTTGAAACACTTTTGAATTTAAATTGCAAAGTATGCGTTATACGCGAGAGCTGGATACGTACTGTACATATATACCTGCGGCCACATATCGTTTGCAATTGCAAGAACCTTATATTGAAAATTCTCTAGTATGTGTTTTCCTTATACATATATGTCCGTATAAATTACGTTCGATTAAAGTCACCAAAAGATTACATTTCTAAATCAATATGCTGGACAATACAGGTTCTCCTTATTCAGATCAGTAGTAGAACCTGATCCTCGAGTGTAGGTCACAATATTTTAAAGAAGGAAAAATATTGAATGTAATTAAGCCGGCGATCATCTCGTCGTTATAAATACCGGACCTGGTTTTTAAGTCGGCCACTTTCCTCCGTTCCATGATATAAGTTCGCCTCCGTCCCACATGCGCTCTCGCCTCTCCTGATGCAACTTCGGCCTATCGCTATGCATAATATTAAAATTGTTTAAGTGCGTAGTGTTTTCCGGTCGTTAAACAGGCATTTCGTGCGTTTGAAAAGAAAGAAATGAGTTGGTATGTGTCTCATTCTTAGCTGAAAAGTATATAGTGTCCTACGCGAAAATGCCAAAAGCCACCCAGAAGTATCTCGTTAACCTTTTTATGCCACCGAGGTTTCATTATCTCATTTTTTAATCTCTTATTCGGCGCTAATAACGGACCGATCTTTATGGCATATCTCGCTTTAAGAAGGAATATTAATTAAATTAATTCAACGTCGCATTTGCATTACCATAAAAATTTAGCGATATATAAACGTTTATTCTTTTTTCTCCTTCGCCGGAACTTTCGATACACTATTAATTGAGAATCGTAAAAATATAAAGTCACGATAAAAGTATATTTTTGCGAAAAATCGAGGCTATCATGTTCTACTAACAATGTCGTTTATTACGGAATACTTTTTGAAGCATTCGTACATAGACACCTTTAAAAAAAAAGAGACTTGCCATAGAACTCAGCCGCGATATACGCGCGTGTCCTCGCGAATAGACGTACGATTTTACGGGCTTTTCATTTTACGCCTTTTTTTGTGCGAAAATTTTTCGAACCGCGTCGTTCGTC